>VYZR01006507.1:0-24896 GCA_013400675.1 Oxylabes madagascariensis
GGAGAGGAGAGGAGAGGAGCCCTTTCCCGGCCGGATCGGGCCTGAGCAGCTGCTCACATCCCACTCCTAAGCCCGTGATCCAGGCAGCCCCTGTCCAGGGGAAGGCCCTTTTCCCCCCCATCGCAGCCCGCAGGACCTGGCTGGGCTGGGCCCTTCCCCAGCCGTGCGAGAGATCATGCAGCTGAGGGCAAAGGCGGCTCTGCAGCCCTCCAGAACCCCGAGATCCTGATTTTACCACCTTCAGCCACTGCCCGCAAGAATCATCATGCCCTCTGCAGGCTGTTAGCTCTTTCCTTGATAGATGAAACTTGCAAAACATTAAATCCTCTCTGAGTGAGAGAAAAGACAGAGTGAAGACACATAGACAATATGATGACATCAAAGTCAGTGAAGGAAGAGTTATATCTTAGATAGAAAAGAATGAGAAGATGCCTTAGTTTTAGGCTGAAAGTCTTTTGTGAGCCATGGTAATGGACTGTAATATACTAAAATATCCCTTTAAATCATGGAAAAATATGCATTGGGGAGATGAGAGTATTCAGATTGCAGATATAACCAAAGGTATTTGTGATGGACTAAGTAAATATAGAAGTAGCTGCGATCTTATGGGAAGCTTGAACAGAGAGAGAGAGATGAGAGGAAAACGAAGATCTGCCTCTAGAGAGAGAAAAGATCTCTGTTCCTAGAAATGAAGAAAACCTTTGCTTTTGGAACAGTTCATCTTTAAAATGGTACCCCATGAGCCCACGACCCATATGCAGCTGTGGGAGGCTGTGTGACACGGGAGGGATTTCACAACTGCAGATTCCTGGGCGGCTGCTTTTGTGAGAATTAAAAGCCACAGGAAGACTGTTGTTACCACAACATATCAAAAGAAACTTCTCTCTCTACAAGAACTGATGAAAGACTATTTTATAAGTGGTACACTGACGTAGAGTTCCAAGTTTTGTCTTTATACGTTGTCTGTGGAAAGAAAAGAAGCTGTTGGGGGAGAGGGAAGTGTTTTGAAGGTTTTATTCTGATTCTTATTAACATTTTTTCTCTCTTGTAGTTTTGTTAATAAACCTGTCTTTATACCCTTTTACATTTTGAGCCTGCTTTGCTTTTCTCCTAATCCTGAGCAGAATCCTAATCTCACAGCAGAAAAAGAGTAAATAATTCTAGGAGACACTCAAACCACTACACATAATTTGGGTAACAGAAATAGGCAAACTTGAAACCACTATACCCAGTAAAGTTTCTTAAAATCAGTTTTTGACTGTTTGCTACTTATGTATCCTAAAATAAAGGAACCAAAGGTCAAGGCAGAGAGCAAGCTGAGAAACAGAAAATCAAAGCTTTTTGGAATTTCATGATTTAAAAGGTTTCACTGCAGAACTTCTTTGTATAACATGCCTTTTAGAAAAAAAAGTATTGAACTGCATCTGTCTTTTTAGCAAAGCACAGAAAAGGCTGGGAAAAGAAAGTAGAGCACAGGAATACAAAGTGAGAAGTGAAAAATGAGTTTCAATTCTGTGAAATAGGCTCTATTAGGACTGATGTCACCAGAATGTCAAAATGTGTTTTAAAGTACAGCATTTAAGTTCTGGAATTGATGTCTCTCTTTCTTAAGGCAGTATTAGGATTACATTTTACAATTTTCACACTTTATCAACAAAAGATAGGGGCTTTTTTTCAGTGTTTGTTTTGGAGAGCACACACATAGCCCACATCCCTTAATGGGTGCAATGGGACTGGTTAAAACAAGTGCAGCAGAAAGAAAAAAATATCAGCTTCATTAACATTTTAATTAAATGCGTATTCTGGTTAAAATCGGGGAACTTTCATTCTTGAAGCACAATCTTGCAAGTGTGAAGTATGAATGTAAGAATTCATTTATTTCTCTGTCAATGACAGTGCTACCAAGTCAGGTAAATTATGGCCATACTGAAATCTTTGTAAACACAGCTACAGCAAAAGGAAAACTGGTTCTACTGCTTTTAATCTGGTTTTACTCAGACATTGTTCGAAGTCTGGTGAGCCCAAGTAACTCCAGTCACTATCTAATTCCTTCCTGATATGATGGGCTGTGCAGTATTCGAGGACGTGTAGGCAAAGCAAAGTCTAACAGATAAACTTGGATGTCTTTGCAGCAGGCAAAGGCTGTGGGCAGGGTGAAGTACAGAGGTTTCTGCCTTTTGGTTGGGCTGTGAAGTAAATAAATTAGCATTTTGCTTTCCCTGCTGGGTTCCTCCAGCACTTCTAGCACTGGATGGAACTAACAGGATTAAATTCATCTGCGGTCTTCTCTCAGGCCCCTGGGCATCTCCCACCAGTGGAGACCCCTCAAGTAGCCCATGGCCACCTCCCTGCTACCACTTCAGCTCTTTCTACTGACCTACAAAGAATGCAGTGTTTTGATTTGCACTGCTAGAACACACAAACAAACATCTAAAAACTGTTTCAAAGTAAAAGCTCACGTTTTTATTTCTTTCTTAGTGTTTAGCAACACCTGAAAACCAAGGGCACTAACGTTGTTCTCCAAAAGGCCAATTCAGGACATGGACAACTTCAATATATAAATGATATGGGAATGAGCTTAGAAATGTGTTTATGAAATGTACAGTCAGAGACAATCAACCTCTGGATTCCAGGATCCACATTAGAACAGAAACAAGCAGCCTACTCGCTCTTAATAGGTTGCTTGCTAGGAATTACTTATTACTTGTTTGCATTATTACTTATTCGTAGATGTTATTACTGCTCAGCTGAACATTTTCATTATTGATGAATGCCATATGCACCTGGTACCATACAGCACTACACATTTGAAAAGAAAAGAGCAATTGTACTGTTTGAGTTTTTGGGGAGATGCACCTAATGGAAAAATGGTGCCAAAGTCCTTCAGCCAGTCCTCTCCACCTCCAGCTATCCAAGCCAAGCTGAACACAAACTACAAGAGTGCTAATTCTATATAGCATGGGAATATTGAGAAAAGTTTAATAAAAAATGCTGCAACAGTTGAAGTCATTGGATTGCATAAAGCCCAAGAGGCTTAAAGGACATCTCCCATCCTCTGATCTACAACTCGAGACTTCAGCTTGTGGCTGCATCAAATACACAACAGGGGCCTCCCATAGCTTCTGTCTCCCATTTCACCACACTTTGTCTCCAACGGGAAAGGATTCTGCACACTGATAACCAGAACATGCCCTTTCAGCAATTTATCAGATCAAGCATTCCGAAGATTCAAAATGAGAAATTCTGTACAGGTGAGTGCGAAGATTCGCAAGCTCAGCCAACCACAATTTCAGGTAAAATCTTGGTATCAGAACACAGCTCCAAGTGATAGTCCAGCTGGAATCTTTGGAAAGATGAAATGGACCAAAAAAGCTTTTCCAGCTTCTTTTCCCAGAAGACAAACCTCTCTCTGTTACAACACTCATGTTACCCCCACCTTATTAACACACCTGCACAGACACAAAATACGTGAACTATACATGTAAAACCTAACTTTGAGGAAAAGAAATCTCTCAGAAACTTTATAATCATAAAGTCACAAAGAATGTACAGGAAAATTCACAGGTCTCAAGAATATTTGTTTTTCCCTAGGGTGTTGGCAGAACATCCACCTCATCTTTGTTCCAGCTTTGTACAATACTGTGTAAGTGACATACAAATTTCTCCAGTTTGCAGCAGGGAAGGGCTCGGGCTGTGCAAGGACAGCAGTGGGTGTTGCTTTGCAGCACACGCAGCTGAGCTCAGCACGGTCAGTCCTACAGTGCTGGATGGGAGCTGTGGGCTGTGTCCCAGCTGGACAGCTCAGTGCTCAGCCTGTGAGAGATGGGGCAGGCAGCAAACCACGGGACACTGACAGTACTTGGTGGGGTGTCCCACTCTTGGGCTACTGCAATAGGAAAAAAAAGCAAAAAAAAACGCCCT
The DNA here is from genome assembly GCA_013400675.1 of Oxylabes madagascariensis. Classification (NCBI taxonomy): domain Eukaryota; kingdom Metazoa; phylum Chordata; class Aves; order Passeriformes; family Timaliidae; genus Oxylabes; species Oxylabes madagascariensis. The sequence goes on from VYZR01006507.1 coordinate 3,922, forward strand.
GGAAAAAACCAAACCACCACAAAGAAATACCCAAACCCTCAAAACCAAAACCCTGAACAAACACAAGTTTCACTACCTATGCTCTGGGCATGCAGCAAGCAAACAATTACCCAAACTACTCAACTTGTCAGGGCTCCAGCAGAAGCAGAACAATTCTGCTACGCAGTACAACAGCACTGTCACTGTCTCACCTCTCCAGAGTCCCACATCCAGCTCCAAACATTTCCCTCATGTGCCCCCGCTTCTCTCCTTGCCTCTTACCTTGAGCACAGAGAACAGATAGAGCTACACTGGGGTACATATACACAGGCTTTAAAAAGCTTACACAGTACAGACACTGATGGACTGCAAAGTGGGGTTTTTTTTTGTAACTTTCCTAACAAATTACTTCAGGAGATTGAATTAAATTAAAAAGTGCTATTGAGTGGACTTTGGAAAATAAGACCCTGATCAGAAGAGTATTATGCATGCTGCTCTCCATACTGCAACTTCCCCCACTAGAACTTCAAGTAAGACCACAGGAAAAAAACCAAAATCAGAGAGACATAAACAGCCAAAGTTTTAAGTTACCTTTAACTCTTATTAGGCAGCAGGGTGCACCTACTAACCAAAGCAAAACTAAAGACTGCAGAACAGGGATAGGTTCTTCTGTCTTGGCCTGCCTGGGACACCTTGCCTACAGCAAAAGTTTTCAATTACATGAGTCTGGCATCCTTTTTTGTTTGTGCTTTTAAGAGGATAAAACACTAGATATGGCTGTCTTTCTTTTGAAGTATTTGAATGCTCAGTGTCTGAAAAGCATTAAGTGGTCAGCCCAGCTTGGAGAGCTGTTAATTCAAAACAGAGCCGTGTAACCTGCATGGTTTGTTTAAAGCAAACGAAGAAAATATCCCTCTGTTTGAGACTCACTCACAACTTTTTTAGTATTAGAATCAGCTTTATTCACTGAAAAGCAGAATGAAATAGCAAGAAAACCAGACTTATTAAAGAGAAAAGAGCAAAGAAAGAAAAATACCCAAACCATAATACAGGTAGATGTTTTTTGCAATCTAGAGTAGGAATAACGCTAAAACCCTTCCATAGCTCTCCGAACAAGATTTATTTGCCAGTTGGATGAAGCTCTCCAGAATTCAAGCACGCCATCACACACGATGTGTGTATCAAAATGTTTTAAAATAATTTAGAGACTTTTCCTCACCACCTATAGAAGCATTATTTTCCAACAAATGATATTCCAGTAATCAACAGATAAAGGAACTGAAAAGAAATGTGGGGGGGGTTTCTACTGACTTGCATTAAAGTCATCACGGATGTTATTATAGAGTCTTGTAACAAAACAAACAAACAAACAGAACAAGTCATGACTTTCAAAGGAGTAATTTTCTGTTTGCGTCCCTTTGACAAAACCGAGATCATGTTATGTCATGACTTTCAGAGCACTTTTTACGTTAAAAAAATTTCCATTTTAGGTTATTATAGCCATAGAGTACTGCTGCAAAGTAAAATCAGTTTTGTTATCAACCAGACAAAGCTCAACTTGTTGCTGCTCTGGTAATTAATTCCTTGTCATTTCACTTGGCCAGAAGGGGAAGAAAGGTTTCCTCGTAGATATTTTTCCATTTAGAGTCCTCAATCAGTTTGCAAGTTTCATCCATCAACCACAGCAGCAGCAGAACTTGTATCCATACAAGTAGTAAATCAGTTTATAAACATTTAGAATTACTGTGTTTGCACAAGCTTTTGTATTTAACTGCATCAATTTAAGAGCAGACTTAAAGTGGACTGGCACATATGCTTAGACAAGGCTTAGCTATGATAAACTGACTCAGTCATTAAATTCCTATATAAGAGCTCATTTCCTTCAGGAAAAAGATGGGGATTAATTGTTAATTTAGCTGAAATCACACATTATAGAAGATTAATGTCTAGTTCATCCCTAGGGGAAAAATTCACTAAAAGACTTCCTCTGGTTTTTATGCTACATTAGGCATTTATTCACAAAATAAAGCACTGGGAAATCCTGGAAGAGTCCTTTCATGATTTTAGTATTTTGGAAAAAAAAAAAAAAAAGAAATTTGGTTCTTAAAGTACATTAAATTCTGCTCCTTGATCCAACAATAATTACCAACCTCACATTTGGTTTCAGCACTGATATAGATACTTCTTACAATTTTAGAAGAATAGATTTAGCTTAATCTCTACTGTACTTAGAACTGCAGTATTTTATACATTAAAATGTATTTATGTTCCCATAAATGCATAGTAATGTTTTACTCAGAACTGTTTACTAAATGCACTAATGTGCACTTTAGCTAGCACACTGGATTGCAGGTACTGCTTATTTTAATAACATATATAACATAACAGCTTGAACTCAGCTGTGAATCAGATATGCACTAACTGTATACAAGAAATCTGCATGAAAGTAATTTTCAGTTAAAATTCAGCCCTGCAAGGACACAGATATTAGAGTTAAAATAGTTATAAAATTTCAAATAATCAATATTAAAGACTCCTTGTCAAGATTTGCTTTTTAAAAGGAAAAACAATGCTATTACATGTCACATTCAAAATCAAAATACAGTTCTGGGAAGGTAAATACTTGGCTGCAAGAAATCAGCAGCTCCCTGCTTCAAAGTTTTGAAAGGAGGCTTATGCAATGCAGAGTTCTAAAGATGGAAAGATTGGGTTCACAGTTATTAACTGGTAAGAGAATAAGGAAATGAGTGCAGAATAACACACAAAAAGTAGGAGATTGAAACTAAAAGCGGATTTTGCTCACAAGAGGTTTTTGTTCTTTTCTCCAGCTGCAAGATGCAAGACAAAAAGAACAGAATTCCATGTAAGGAGAGACAATGAACAACTGGCCTATTTTGGCTTCTTCTCCTTAAATCCATATCTATATAAACTTTCAAGCAAACAAACATTTCTCTTTGCTTCAACTGCCACCCACTGGAAAAGGAAAGCAACATTAATTCCAAATTGCAAGACCCAAAATAGGTCAGAAAATCAATCTGACGGACACTGGTACAGACTACTTTAAAACCCTGGGGGTGCCTTGAAAGATCTTAGTGGCACTGCAAGAAATCAGTAAGCTTGCAAATTAAACTGAAACAGAAACCAGGATACAGCAACAAACCAGAGCTCCACTTCCTCTCTCCACCCTGGCCCTGGTGAGAGCATTTGGGTTGTACTACAGAAGTTTTGGGGAGGAGTTCCTGAGGATGGAGTGGGAGCAGGGCTGGCAGCACAGGGTGTGACATGGACAAGCAGCATCTCAGAGCCTGGCATTTCTCATCACTCTGGGCTGCCCCTGCCACGCTCCAGATCCACGTCTACACTCACGGTACTTCTCTTTCCCTCCTGCTCTTGCCCTACAGAAGAAACCAATCCACTTCCTTGCCTAAATGCCAGTTTCAGCATTCCTGCCTTCCCTTGTCAGCAACCCCTAAGTTCCCTTCAATGGACATATGGGGTGTCTGTGGTGTAGATCCAACAAGTTCATCTTTTGGGAAATAGAGCCACATGGAAAGGCTTGGTGAGGTAAAAACCCACATCGGCTGCAACAGAGCATCCTCACTTACTTTGGACAATACTTGCTCTAATTTTGGATAAAATGAACCCACACGTACACCTACAGCACTTCCCTAGGTCAGCCCTGTGAGGCGTTTGCATACCACACCTGCAGTGCAGGTGCAGTGCCAGCTGCACATGTGCCACAAACCCCACCCTTCCCTGGAACTGAGTGCTCTGCAGAGGCAGCCCTGGGGAACCTGTGCCCAGGCCGCCATGGCTCAGCCAGGGAAGGCAAAAATCACAGCTGAGACTACCGGGGGAATGAGACAGACACGCCCTGACTTCCTGGAGAGAAAAACCAACCTCTGGTGAAATGAGACCAAATAAATGGGGAGAATCAGATTTCAGAGGACCTTCAATAGTTAAGATATTCTAAGGTGTACATGCAACAGAATAGATACTCTGCAATTACAGACGAGCTGAGAGGTGTAAATTGATTGCAGATTCCCTCACTGTAAGGGTCCAAGAAAATTGGAGAAAGGAAAAGAAATCCCAAGAACTTCATACAAGCATGGTAGGGACTAACAGAGAGACCTATAAATTCTTGGTCCAAATAACGTGTTTCTTCAAACGGCCTTTACAAAAAAGAAAAAAAAATCCACCAGGAAAAAATACCTGGCAATATTCCCTCATGAAAATTCTCTTCTGTTAATGTAAAGGTGAGGAATCCCCAGTGGAATGACTTCACTGGACTTGCATAACAAAAGATGCTTCTTTCACTGGGCAGAGCTGGGGCCATGATACCTGCCAAAATTGTAACACTGCTTTGAGCTGTCTCTCCTGCTCTCTAGTTCCCCAACATAATTTTTTCTAGGCAAATGCTGTCTGCTGACCCCTGGTTTAACCTGTCCTTCCCCAACTTGTGCTAGATTTGAAAGAATGAGGCAGCTGGGGCATCTCCTTTTCAGCCAAAAGAACAGAAGAAGACATGTTCCAGTGCCAATGGCTCGCTGCATTCAGTCTATAGCAAAACTGGTTGAATTTTAGCTCTTAAGTTACCTGGCAAAGTGCAGGTCCATAGCAAAAAGCTCTTGCCCCTGGGATGCTGCTTCTTAGGTAAACTCGTCAAACAGAAATAGCAACTGTCAGCTCCTGTCAACTACTGAAGAATGTAAGCAAATGTAACCTGAGCGGGCTCGAAATTCCCTGACACAATCTGCTCTGGATATTTGGCAATCAGCACCCCCAAGTCATTAGTGAGACTGAGCTCAGCAAAGGCCACAGTCATCAGACACTTAAGGAAACAGCTGAACCCTTGTTGAGCAATTCACAGCTCAGCATGAGCACGGCATTACAGACCAGCACACAGGATAGGAAGAAATGTAATCATCACTGATCAGCAAGTGCAGGAACCTGACTATTAAAAAAATTATTTAAAAAACCCCAAATCGATCGATACTGAAAGCATCTATAGTCAAATCCACTCCTTCACCTGCAGAAATACTTTTTTGACTAAGGGTTTCAGATCTAGTTAAACAAAGTTCGTTATCAAAATTATAGAATCTGACTGCACCTGCTTGATGTAAGACAGCCATCTGTGCTCATTCTTACAGAAATATACATTAAATACTTTTTTTTTTAATGGGCAAGAATAAATCTTACTTGCACAAGAGTTTTTCAGTAAGACATTCAGACACGCAACTGTGTTCCTTAGCAAGTGAAACAGTTTCTCAACAGTCCCTAATGAAATCAGTGAGGTATGAAATACCCATTTTAGTTACAAAGTCACACCAGCAAAATGCCGTCAAGAGGCATTCCAAAACATATCATAAACATCTTGATTTAAAACAGGGCACTCAGTGTCATATTTCAAACACAACAGTCTTTCAATGTTACTGCACTAGGTCTATTTATCTTACTTTTCCATGAGAATACAAGTTGAAAGCATATGATAAACACTACTTGTTACTGGCTGGACCATATCTTCCTACCAAACTTCTGCACACAGAACTTTTTTTGAAAAGGAGGGACTGTTTCTTTTAAGAAAGAAATACAATATCCCTCTTTTATTCATGCAAGAATCAAATACATTCTCCTAGAAAAGCAGAGTTCAGACAACAGCATGTTAGCAATTGCTTAGCTACCTTTGTAATCAGAATTTCCCACACAAAGACAGACTTTAGAAGCCAAGCTTAACCTTGAGTTTGGCTCTTAAGACAGTTTTGATCATTTTTTCACATATCTATCCACATGTTCAAGCATCTAAATCTTGAAAAAAAAAAAAAAGCTTTACTATCAGAAAGAAAAATCTGGTATCACAACCAAAAATCCTTCTTCCTTAAGCCGTTCCTCATAGTGAATATTGATACACTCAATGCACTGAAGTAAATTAAATATCCATGAAATGATGAGGAACGGAGTGGTCCTGACAAATACTCAGATTTCAAGTGTTCCTTTGGCAGAAAAGCCATGGCAAAGCTTAAGCTGCATTTCCTCAAGAAACCAGAGAATATGACAGAGCCAAGTATACAAACAAGAATTTTATTAGATCTCTATTAAATAGGTGTTGATGGGGATAGGAGTAGATAAAATCAAACACTCAGAGACCAGCTCAACAATGCTAAACAGGCATGTAGTTTTCTCTTTGTCATCTTATCAGTACAAATTTATCACAATATAAACAAGGCTAAACCAACACAGGTCTGGGCTTCCAGCTCTAGATCAGTAGCAGGAATTACTCCATAGCTCAGGGGTGGGGGAAGATAAGCTGAAGTTTAGATTTTATGCATATGTTTCAAGATGAGCTGTATCGACAGCAGGCAGCCAGGATTAAAACAAGTCCATAAATACCTAAGTCATTTTTGACACTGCAAAAGAATAAACAAAATGCAAATCAAAGCCACTCATGCGCGAACGTACATGACATTTTAGAGATTTTCAGCCATCCACGAGGTGAGAAACAAGATACTAATTCAGATAACTCCTCTGAGCCCCATGGGGTGGAAAGAACATCAGCCCACATGCACCTCTTCAGAAAAGAGGGGCACCCTTACTAAGGGCTCTGGGAAGAGCCTGTTTTAGGAGGGTGTGTCCAGAGCAGTGATACCCTGCCCGCTCTCCTGACTCCACTCCCAGTGGGTAAAAGTGAAACCACTTGGTTACACCTCAACCAAGTAAGACCATAGCCTGCTCACAGCTCTAAGCAAAAGTACATGAAATAGCCGGATATGTATATACATTACCCAACTGCTTTGTTCTCAAAAGCTGGTAGTATCTCAGAATAGCCTTGTTCTGAGGCATAGAGAGGTATTGCTGCCTCTTCTTCCTTTTTNGGGTTTTTGCCCCTTTTTTTTTTTTTTTTTTTTTTTTTTTTTTTTTTTTTTTCTTTTTTTTTAATGTTTGATAGTTGGCTGATTCAATGGGAGGAGATGGCAAGCATACACTCTCCTCCCTTAGTGGTCAGGCAAGTTTCATTCAAGGTTAAAAGCTTAACATGGATCAGTTCCATGAAGTTATCTGTGATAGTCATTCCCAGCCTTTATGGATGGTGATTATTATCATATGAATACCAACTATGCTTAAGTAGCCTTAAATAAACTTTTCCAGACAGAGCACTGCACTCAATGGCAAAGCAATTACCAGAAAACACATTAATTTCAGTAAGAGGATACCATAAAAAGTATTCTGTGGTTTTATGCACTTTCTTGGCTTGAGCAGTATTTGCAAAGAATTTATTTTATGGCCTGCCTCTTGGATTTGCAGCTATTGATATAAATCTGTGCTGCATCACTTCCATCTTTAAGTCAAAAACTGTCAGCTCTATTGTCAATCAGAAAAAAGCAACAGGTTGAAAACATAACTTCATGGATGTCTGGGCACCTTGCTGTCACCAAAAGGCAGACATAATATTCCACTTGCACAAATTTTAATCAAAAGAAAAAAAAAAGGCAACAGAAAATGATTTGAAGCACACAGATATACACATCCGATTTCTACCCTCTGTAGCAGTGTTACGTGTAATAACAGAGTCTAGTCTAGAGCAGACCAGAAATAAATCCTGCATGACTCTTGCCAAGGTCAAATTTGTGCAGTTCCCAGTACTCCTGTGTGCCAGACCCCCCATTTCTGTACCTTTTCTGGTGTCTCTGGTACAGGAGCAGCACACCGGTGCAGCTTCTGGGCATAAAGGCAGTATGGATAACCGAGGTGGTCCTGCAGAGTTAGAGGCAATACATTGCTTCCTACGGAGCAGATTTCTGCTAAAGTACTCAAATACCATAAAAACCTGTCGGGGTAGCTCTGGCTTGAAGAGGCAGCGCCTCTTTAAGAAAGTGTAGAAACTCTTTCGGGTAGAAATAACTGCCTTTGAAATGAGAACACAACACAGGGCACTTCAGCATTATTTTACCAAGGCTGCAAAGAGCTCTCCCAGGCTCATTTCTGTTAATTGCATCTTTGCAAAGTGCAGCCAAGCAGATGCAGAACGATTACTTTTAATGTGCTACCCAAATGGCTCTGAATGAGTGCAGCTTTCTCCCTTTCCTTATTCCTGCTCCTTGTCCTTTGGCTCCACATGGAGCTCTACAGAAACAAATTTTGCACTTGGATTATGCACATAAAGACAGACTTGGAGAAAGATGACAAGTTCTGTCAAAGAGCAGCAGTTAAAAAACTTCTGGTACACAAACTGCTTTGGTGCTTTTTTAGGCAGCTTTTGCACAGAATCTGATAAGCAGAATGGAGAAGCTGCATTCAGGGCAAGGATAACCCCAGAGTAAAAAGTCACATAATCTTTCTCATCAGTGGATGATTAACAGATGAATGTGGCTCCTAATAAAGTCAGCCAGCCCCCAGACTCCACTGGTAAATCCCTTCTTGTCATCTTTCACATTCAGCTCTGACTCATCTGCAACAAACAGTTCAATCCCCAGCCTATTCCTTTTTTCCTCCATTCTTTCTGCAGTAGTTAAAGTACATCCTTTGCAAATGCAGTGGAGGGGATTGTGGACTACAGGCACACAATGCACTGGGACTACATCAGGAAGAGACACACCTGAGTTAGCTTTGGGGAACTCAAATACCTGTGTCAATGAACACGATCCAGGCACCTACCTCAGCGCTGGCCAACACCTGTAAAGTATTTACACTGCACGGGCTGCACTGGGGCTTGGGCCACTGCAGCTCCCTGCAGATCAGCTGCCCTGCGTGGACTTGACACATCCACACCCGCCACAGTCCCACCTCCAGGCACAGCTAGGGAGTGAGAGCTGAGGAAGGGGCTCGCTCCTCTTTCTGGGAGCAGCAGCCAGAGCTGAGCTCCGGCTATGGATGGGCAGGGTGACAGTGAAGCCCTTCAAATGGGAACAAGGATGGATGGTTAATTTAAACTGCTAGGCCCTGAAGTACTCACCAGAAGCACGGGCTGGTTAAGGTTGGTAGGAACCTTGAAGATCATCCATTCCCACTCCCCTGCCATGGGCAGGGACACCTTCCACTAGAGCAGCTTGCTCAAAGTCCTGTTCAGCCTGGCCTTGAACACTTCCAGGGATGGGACTTAATCTGAATGGACTTTAATTGTAATGACTGTGGCTTTTAGACATCAAAATAAACTCAGAGGCCTGAAAGCTTCTATGCTTTTCCCAGGAAATCAGTTACTTTTACAATAGATGGCATCTTTCCAAGATTTATTGTTATTTCCTAGATCTATACAGCATCAATTAGCCAAGTTCTCTTCAAGAGATTCTTCTAAAGATTTCTTTTTAAGAAATGTACCTAGAAAATTCCTTAAGTCTTTTATTTTAGAAATAGTTTCTAAATAATTCCTTCTGTACAGAGTATCTTTTCATCTATACTGTGTGATCAAAAAGTAAAAATTATTATGCAATTTCACTGTTCCATTCAATAAAAAAATATGACTCTACTGCATGATTGTGTCTAATGAAAAGGTGGTTTATAATTAATGAAGCACAAAATGGCAAAAAAATTAACAATGAGCTCTTTTTTAATGCGAACAATATGAGCATCTTCCTGATCAATTATGTCACACATACTAACCGAGCAGAATCACCTTATGACTTTCTCATTAACCACACAGACACCACATCCATGTAACTGAACATACTTTTCTGTATGTTTGTATCAGCCACTGAGTGGCAGCAATTCCTTCATACCTAAACCTGAATTATGAGAGGTAGGATGAAAATCTCAAAGGATTCCCAAATCTTAATTCTTTTGTGCTGCCGCTGAATTCTTTTGTGTTTAGCAGTACAGGCAAATAATAACAACCAGTGAAATATCTTATTGCACCTTTTTTATCTGTTGAAGTTCCAAAAGTAATGCACTTCATTCTGAAAATCGTATGTCCTTAGAACTTGGATGCATTCAAGTTTACAGAACATAGTAAAACTATGTAGGTCAAAGAAACTGAAAATGCCAGCGTTTAATAATTTCTTAAATTAAAGCACACATCAGTATTTTATTATGAAATCCAAGGTGAGGATAAGAAACATAAAAAAAAAAATCTAAACCTATGTTTTGTAGCCTTATGTTTGCTTTACTCCTCAGTATTTGCAACTTCCTATAGCAGTGACTTGGGGTGACTGAAATCTATCAGTCCAAAGACAAACACCTCATTTTTAACATAGCCATTTTCAGGAACTAAAATAAACAGGAAATCCTGCATATACACTTAGAAAAAATGCTTATGAATTATTGCTTAACCACTTAAGAAGCACTTCTTCATAGTGTTCTTGCTCAGAAATCTATGCTGGTTATAGCTTCCTATTTGATTAGCACAGTACTGCACGGCATTATTTCATAGATGGAAAGCCGAAGAGTTTATTTGCTATTACATTCTTAATAGACTATTGACTGTACACGTCTGGAGCAAAAAAGATTTTAAAGGAACTAAACACACCACAAGTGTATCAAGGATTTTGACGCTGATTATTTGTAGAGATACTAAACACTGCAGTTCAGGCTTTAAACTAGTCTCTAAAACTAGGTAAAGATCTAGCACTAGAACTGATTCTCCCACACCCATCTCCTCTAAGTAGTCAGTTCTCTCCTCGGACATATCAAGGGATGGGATACAGGGCAATGTCATCCTTGCACATAAACCTCCCGCAAGAGCTCCTAGGTCCAGATCTTTGCTCTGCTCAGCACTACTTGGACAATCTAGAAGTGAAGGGGAGCAACAGTCAGGGCCCACAAGTAAACAAATGTCAGATGTAACCACAGAACGCTGTAATCCAATTATTTTAATATTTCATGCCCTAATGCACACGGGGAATTCTCTAGCGATGAACTGAAAACTGTTTTTTAATAGATGCGCGCCCGGCATGTACGTACACAAAAGCATCAGGCATTCCTGCTCCTTCATTTCGCACTGTCTGTCGCCATTCAGCTGGAAACCTGACCATTTAAAAGACTGTGCATTTCATCCGCTCAAACTTCACTGTGGCACGGAGACCGAAACAGAGTCGGGGCGGCCGGGTGGGAAAAAAAGTTGGTGGTATCAAAGCTGGCATTTCTGCCGGGAGGAAACCCCACGTTCCTGTCCGGGACCGACCCCGGGGATGTCGCCACCGCCCCGCACGGGGCACGGCGCCCTCCCTCCCGCAGCCCCCGGGCTCTCCCCGCTCCGGAGCAGCCGGTCCCGTCCGAGCGGAGCCGGGGCCGCAGCCCCCTCCCCGCAGCCCAACATGGAGGCCCCGGAGGAGGCAGCCCCGGGCCGGGGGCGCAGCCCCGCCGCCTCCCGCCCCGACCCGCCGCCGAGGCGCTGCCCGGGGCACGGGGGGCCGGCGGCTGAGCCCCGGGGACCCTCAGCCTCCCTCCCTCCGGCTCTGCCCGCCGGGCGCCCCACGGAAGCCGGGCGGGCCGGAGGGAGCCGGAGCCCGTCTCGCTTCCTCCTTCACCCCTGGCGGGGCAGGAACTGCCGGGCGGCACCAGCGCCGCGCCGGGGGCAGGTACGGGCACTCACCGCGTCCGGGGAGCCGTCGGGAGCCGCGGCCGCCACCGAGTTTCGGGCGCTGTCCCAGGAAACAAGAGAGCGAGAGCGAAGGAGTGCGGGCGGAGGGGCGGGAGGGAGCAGTGTGTGCCCGGCACGGCCCGGCGCTCCCCGCCCCGCGCTCCGCTCCGCCCCCGGGCGCAGCTGCGGCCACGCTCACCTGCTCCAGTGCTGCCGCCGCTCCTCCTGCCGCTGCCCCGCCCCGGAGGTGCCGCGCCGGGCTCTGCCTGTCCCTGCCCGGCCTCCCCGCGGCTCCGTGCCCTCCCTGCCGTCCCCCTCTCCTCTCCCGCGGCGGTGGCCGCGTGTGGGAACGCCCGAGCCCTCAGCGGGAGCCCCGCGCTGGGCCCTGCCCGAGGCTCCGCTCCGCACCTGGGCTCGGTGCCGAGGGAGGGGCCGCGGCCGCGCTCTGAGGGGGTTTGGGAGGCTTCGGTCCGCTGGACACGGGGAAGCCCCGGGGTTTGAGGTGCCCGAGCTTGGAGTGAACCCTTGCCCGGCGGGGAGCTGCGCTCAGGTGTCCTCAGCCTTTACTGCGCTTCTGGTTAAAATATTCTTTGGTGACCACAGAAGCCACGCGTGTTGTTTCACAACGGGGCCAAACCCCGTGGCTCCGTGAATTAAACTGCCATCGCCTCAGCGAGCTCGCCTCAGAGACCTCGGCTTTGGCCGGTATGCCCGAGGTTGGAGGCCTTCACCGGGTTATTTTGGGTCCCAGCCGGGGCTCCCCCAGTCCGTGCTCTGCTCTGAGTGATGGGGCTCGGTTTTTCTTCAAGTGCATAAACGTTTGTGTTAAAATGAGATATTTTAGGGATGGGCTGCAGCATAGGAATGTGTGAAGTGTAGGAACCAGCGGAAACACCTCCATACTCCAAGGCAGACCTTTGTCATCACTTTTTAACTTGCACAGGTCATGTATAATTGCTCTCATGTTTTCCTCTTAAATGACCTCATTCAGCACTAGCTGAAAACAGCGATGAAATTCCCGGTGTTTTTGTGGTGCTGTGGTAACTGGGTGTTTCTCCGGGCAGGTGCCAGATCCTGGTGTGCAGTGGGGGTTGTCAGCGTTGCAGGGGCTGCAGAGTCCATTCTGAAATGCCAAATTCCACTCATTTGATGTCCAGCTTCTTTCCAGAACATTTCACTTGATAGTTATAAGGTAATGTCAAAGTTCCTCCCTTGTTCTGTCTGACATCATCTCGGAAAGGCTATAAATGTATATAAATCAGTCAATAGTTAATTTATAGTTGGAGAGTCGAATTTGAAGAAACTTACTTCAAAATTGAGCGCTCTAGTAGATATATTGCTAATCATAGTTTGGGTGAAAGCAAAGGAACAGAGTCATGTAAAGTAATTTCCTTTTTACTTCTGCTGCAAATTAAACTATGTAGTATTTTGTATAGATACGTGTTCTTTTGCATGATCAAGTGTGGAGTTTCTTTTTGGTTAGAACATCTAAATAATATTTCTCTGGTTTGGGACAGAATGTCATCTGATGAGCTGTGATGCTGTAATAAATTGTATGAGGACCCTTATTTAAAATTGTGTAGATTGCTGTTATGCTGAAATCTGGAGGAATTTTATATGCATGAGCAGTTCATGAATGTCATGTTATAAAAGCAAAACTAAAACTAGTTTGAATGAGAGGAGAAAAACTCCCTGTGGCAGGGAGTTTTCCTCATTTTAATATTTCCAGTGAAGTTTGGAAACAGTGCTTTAAAATATATTTTATTTAATTTCATGCTCTTTGGGTATTTAATGGCATGTAAGTGGTCAGAGAGAGTCCATTTTCATTTGTGACCTTACCATATAATATTGCAGCAAACCATTCATTAACTACAGCTGCATTTCAATTATTTAGAGCATCACTTTTGTCCAAGTGTTTCTGAAACCAAGAGTAATTTCTCATTTGGACTGTGGAAAATTTTGCAAGACCTAAAGAACTTTGTCTCTCATGTCTTTGTTCAGTCAATGGATTCAAGTTGGATTAGGACTGAGTAAAAATGTAAAATTTTGATCCACAGGAAATGAAATGGAGAGTCTTCTCAACTGTTAATGTGACTTTAGAAATTTGAGGTGTTTCCTTGTACTGAGACTTTCTTGCTGCCTATTTTCTGTAATTTTTCCTATACAACTCAGCCGTGCTAAATGCATGGAATTGCTCCTACAGCTGGAGAGAGTCTTTCCTCAGAATAGATTCTAATGCAGTTCAGAAGGCTTCATTAACCCATTTTATGTGCAGTGGATTTGAGAGGGGGATAAAAATCAGTTCTTAGTGAGCATCCTTTAACAGTACTCTCTGTCAGCTTCTAAGTAAATAGTAAGAAATGCTGGATTTCATAGTGATTACAGGGTAACTATTGGAAAGGAAAAGGGCATTACTGTCTCTGATCCATTTTTCTGAAATGTGCCATTGGATATTTCGTAAAAAGAAAACAGTCTCAAGCTGAGTTAAAACATCTCATCTCTTTGGTAGCTGGATAGACATGCCAGTAATTCCCAATCCCATGGTAAATCACTGCTTTGTTCCAAAAGATCTCCTGGGAGAAGATGAACTACCAGGACCTCCCACAGCTGGATTTTCTCTTGTATTTTTGCATACAGAAACCCTGCTTTACCTGGGGCCACCTAATTTTTGCCGTATTACAGGATGACTGTAAGGGGTGATGTGGCTTTGAATATGCACATTAAAAACAAAAGTTAGAGATAAAACTTCCTGCAGCAAATATAAGTGAAAATTTTGTAATGGAAGTTAAGAACTAATTCTCTGAAGCTTTCTGAGGCCGCCTGGTGCAAAATCACTTTCAACAAGTGTGTGATAACCTATTGTGAACTGAAAGACTATATCTACAGCACCTGTTACCTTCAGCAAACAAACCTGATTTTAATCCTGATGGCAGATACTTCATTTATGCAAAGATGATGACTTTTGCAAAAATGTAATTTCCGAACAGAAAACAGTCATGGCCGTTGCTGCCATTTTTTTTCACAGCCCCACTTTGTAGCAGGACTTCATTGGTCTCTCAGTCCCAAGCCTAACCACCAAATGCCTGCTCTCATTTCCTCTTTTCTGATAGTAGTGGAAGGTGTGAAGAGTCTGGTGGTGATAGGAGTTTCCACCCATTGCCTTCTACACGGGTCTGTGGTCTATTGTGTAGACTTGCTTTTTGAAGTGTTTTGAGCATTGTTCATTGTCTTCAGCTTTGCCTTAAGGTTGAGGTGAGAGGCTTGTGTTCTCTGTCAGGCTTTTCCTCCAGGTTTTCATGCTTTTCTTTGTAAAGGATATGAGCTCTGTATGGATTAGCAATGACACAAATACTGAATTTGGTCATATGAAGGTCTGTCTGCCATAAACATTTGGACTGATGTCCAAGTGAAACAGGAATTAGGCTGCCCCTCCTGAAGCCTTGTAACTTTAGAGATTCTTTTGATAACGACATACATTTATTTCTACTGCTTATCTTTGCAGTATTTTATACTGATTAAGGAAGAGTTTCTTCTTTGTGTTTGTCTGCCTGCCATTTTTTCTAACTTGGAGCTGAGTTGTCTTTTTCCTACTTTGTCAGGGTTTGCTTCTCTGGATGTTGCATATGTCTGTGCAGAGCTGTAATTGAGTAAGGAGCACTATCTGCAGGGGAGAGACGGTGGTAGGCACTACACCTAGAAATTATCATCTCTGTCCTTAATTTACTGTGTTTTAGAACTTGAAGATGAGTAATATTCCATGCCTAGCAGAGTTTGAGTGGAATGATGGGTTTATTTTCTTTTTCCTGGAGGATGAGTTGTAGAAGTTAGCTGACTGTGCCAGGGAAGATCCCAGTGTCAGATGCAATCATGTGAATTTCTACATGTTTGTATAACTAAGTTACTGCAGAGGTTTTTTTGTTATCAGATAAGAGTCTTAAGAATTTGAGATTAAAATGAGATATGCTTATGTTCCAACCACTCCACAGTTCTGCTCCTCTGAAGGAACTTTTACATATGATTCATTTATAAACCAGACAAGTAGTTTTGCTGAGATGCCCGTTTAGAGCATTGTCAATTCTTGTGATGTTTGGTGCTTTTAAAGCCTTACTTCCTTGAGGAAGTAATTGCATTAAAATCTTAGGGCTTTTTTTTTGGCTTTCTTAAATAAAACCTATTTTTCATGTTTGTATAGAAGGTACACGCATATGTCATCTTGGAGTTCCTAAAAGATTGAAAATCTGGGCTACATATAAGAGAAACCCAAAATCTCTCTAAGTTTTACAAATACCCCCATGCTGCCTTCTGTTGTTGAGCGTAGAAAACTGAGCCTTGCATTTTGAACATTTGAGACTGTAGTTGGTTTTTAAGAAGAATTGAAATTAAAAAAGGGTTTTTATGGTGTTTACTGCCTACACCCCCTTACACTTGATTTCAACACGCCAGCTGCCAGTGTTGATTCTGAGCAATGTAAGTGTTCTACTTCCCCTTCTCACAGCTTTTCTTTGCAGCTAATATAGATGGGAGAACAAGGAAGTGTATGTATTGATGCAATTTTCTTGCTCACCACAGTCCTATTCATTGTTGGTTTTATATTCCTTTGAGTACTGGAGAAAACCGTGCTGTGAAAGAAAACAAGCAATGCTTTCTGATTTCTTGGTTGGTTTTTCAGCTCTTTTGAAAAAAAATAATTTTTGGTGTTAATTTAAGGTTCAGGAGATTAAGATTCTGTTTGTGCAAAGAACAGAGGCAGTATAGAGGGGCACAATTCACACTTCGGTGTTCTCAGTCATGCAGGGGGAATTTTAGATTTTTTTTCCCAAATTCCTTTCGATTTGCAGCTGTAAGTTGTCTCATCAATCAACAAGAACAAGCTGGAGACCATCAAGTCAATGAATTTAGACCATCACATGGCATCAGCTTGCAGTACCATACGCTTTTGCTGCTCACCTGGGAGGAGTGAAGAACCTCTTCAGCTACCTGAGGCAACACAGGTGGCTCCTGCTTTAAGAGTGATGTCTCAAGGGTGTCAGATATCAAAGGCTCCAACGCTGAGGAAATTCTGTCAGATTCTGTTATCTGATGAGATGGTAAGATGTTAAGGTAATGCATAGAGGCTTTGTTTTGGTTTTAACCCAATCTCATTTGTGGATATTTTCAGGGACTAGAGGTGCTGTGTTCCTTTAAGGAATGAAAAGAGGAGGGTAAGGGCCGCTGGTCAGTCTGCTGCTCTGGTGAGTGTGGCTGTTCTCCGTTCTCTGGCCCTGCCATGATTCCTCCCCATCTCAGCAGGGAGAGGCAGCTCTGTCCTGCTGTTCCCTCAGTGAAGGAGCAGGACATGCCAGGCACAGCAACAAGAGCTGTGCAACGTGCACCATCCACTCCATCCCTGGGACAAAGGGCTAGTGTTATTTTTACACATTGTTGTCAGATGGTCAGAAGGTGTTCACTAAAGGTTTTCCTTTCATTACTGTAAATGGTTATCCAAAAATGCAAACTGCAATGGCATTGGTGCATGGGATTGGGTGTTTTTTCGTCTTGATGTTCTTCAGCTGTACTGTCAAACAATAACATGGATCAGTCCCACGCTGTGACTGGAACAAGGCTTTCTTTCCAGAAAGAGAAATATGTCCTATTGTGACCTGGTGTGAGGATAGGGGAGTACTTGAATCCTAATTTCATGTATCAGTTGTATCATTTTAAAGCACAGTTTGGCCACTGCAAATGAGCAATTTTTGGCAGCTAGTACCACCAACATTTAATTCTCAAATATTCGTTTCTGCTTGGCCTGTAGGCTTGGGTATTTTCCCGTGTTCAAGTAATGATTAATAATGCTGTATTCATGTCGTTCAAGCTGTCCATCTTAATCAATCTTCTTGCCTGTACTGGGGCAGAAATTATTTAGACCATTATTATGTTGTGATAGTAAAGTAGGATTTGTTTTTATTTCTACAGCCATTGCTGCTATCAAAAGCCAAACACAGTATCAGTGAAACAAGATAGTGTGCAAAATCAATCCTAGTAAACCTTTAAAATGAAAGCAAACATCAAAAATGAAACTGCAGACTGTGTGTGTTTGCACAGGAGCAGGGTGGAGGGTTGAGGTCACCTGCCCCAAGCACATCACAGTTTTGGTGAACCACGAGGGGAGAGTTTGGTGAAGTTGATGTTTGGAGTCATGACACAGATGTTGAGTCAAGAGACTTCAGAGAGAGATATCAACACAGCTCTCCTCCCCACACTGCATGTGGGTGAGAGATTGTGTTTGGGGGAAATAGCTCTGCCTTGGGCTTGCCAAATAATGGGCGAGCCAGACTCCCATTTCTTGTGCATGTTTGATGCTGTTGGTAGCAGGGTGAAGGAAGGATTTGATGTTGCTGTAAAAATCTGGTAAAATAATAAAGACAATGAGAATTTTTACTCCACTTTTTAGTAATAAGCTAAAAATTGATTATTTCCCTGAGGACTTAGCTGTATAAACATAAATTGAAGCTGCTGTCAACAGAGTTGGAAAGTCCATGTGCAGCAGAGCTACTTTGCAAATGTGTCTGAAGACAGGATTTGTTTTTTGAGATACTAGAGCCAGTATTCCAGACATATTTCTTGAGTAAATTCAGCTATTTTTACCTCTTTGCAACTGGGACATTAATTTTACTCAGCAATCTGTTATGTCTCTTGTCAAAAAAGTTAATTTTAAGGGAGTTAAAATTCTATTCAAAAGAGACTGTAGGGTTATTGGGTCTTGATGCCAGTATAGTGTCTTTTGTCTGCTGAATTCTAGTGCATGGCCTTGCTCTGCTACACTTGGAAACTGTTTATGGGGTCAAACCCAGATTTCTGGTTAGTGTTGATCTGACCATATATGTCTTTGAATCACTTTTAAACACAGGCAGTTTAGGTCAGTTGGTCTGTGTTCCCTTTTATTTTTGTAAGCTAATTATTTTATGTATAATTAAATCTCCTGGAATTACATCTCATTATAAATAATTGAATAGTTAATGATTTACATATTTTATGTTCTACAGCATACCTGAATAAATAATCATTCGAACCTGGATGATCTCCAACACGCCTGAATATATAGGAAGTTTTAGTAGGCTTAAGTGTCCTAGATCACCACAGAATTTTTCTTCTAGTCAGCCTGATATTAAATATGATTCACTGCATGTCATTTTCATGATTAAAAAGGTGCCTGTGGGGGTTTTTTTTGTGACAGAAATTAAATGGAAGAACAATTTACATGTTCAAATATTAACTAGCTTCCTTCTCATGCTCTCAGTACAGTAAATTTTATTGCTAAGGACAAATAGGTGCTGTTTTTCTTTATCGGTCACATTCTTCCAATGGTTTTGACTTGCTTGAAGATCAAAACAAAACTTTTAGAGGGACAGGTTTGCCATGTTTCCAACTACTTTTACTCAGCAAAATTTTTAAGACTATGTTTGATAGCAATTCTTCTAATATTTCTTCACTCTTATTTATAGGAAAGTGTGTTCTACATGCAGGTTTAGAACTGTGAGGAAGCTTTTACGAGCTGGTTATGCAGAGGATGGCAGTGGTATAAATCATTGGGAGGAGGAAGAGGTGAGAGAAGAGGAAATAGTTCCCTTATGGTTATCCAAACTTTGTTTCCAGGTAGGCCCAGAGTAGAAGAGGGGAAGCCATTCCTGGTCTTGTTAAGTAAGTTTTTTACCTGCTCAAGCCTTAAGAAAAATATAGGTTCAGAAAAAACCTCAGAGCAATTTAGGACTTCAGAACAATTGTTTATTCTCTGTTAATGATTTTATATCCTCCTTCTCCTCAGAATATACCTGTTGTATCTCCTCCTTTACAGCAGTAGGGCAAACTCAGGTTGAGTGAAGACTTTATAGACTTGTTTAAATGTAGATGAATGAACTCTGTAGAGGGAGTAGTAAGTGTCAGTAATGATGAAAAAGAAAAAAATTAAATTAGGGATGTGTCTGTGTCAAATCCACGTATTTACAACTGTCCTTTAGGGATCAAAAGCTTGATGTATTGTTTTAGTTTTTATATATCTGGGAAAAAACCCCACTGAATTGCAAACACCTAATGTAATTTTGCAATTTCTTTTTCAGAATTTGTGGGATCACACTTCCTAAACATTACAGGTATTTTAAATGGTTCTCCCCTAGGCTTCTTCAAAAAGCAAGGTTCTTCTACCAGCAATTCAGAGCACCTGACCCAGATTCCTGTTCNAATCAGGAAATGATCACATCCACCTTGTATCTCACATTGAAAAGATTTTATTCCTTGAATCCTAATTCTTGTATTGGGTGTAACAAGAATTCACCTTTTTAAACTGAGGACTTCTTTGGTGGGCTTGTGATATTGCAGAGAATTATGGAATTATAGTAACTCAGCAAAAAGCTTCTATGTCATCCTAATCTGAACCAAAACCTATTTTGTTTCCAGGAAAAAAAAAAAAANTTTGTTTTGCATTAACTACAGGAAAAGTTTGTTGCTTAAAGCAAATGCTTAGAATGTCTCCTTAAGTCTCACGTGAAAAAAAATCCCCTCTATTTTATTTCTCTAGCTACATTGACTTGAATAGTTTGATAACAAATATGTATAATACCAGTTTCATTCAACATATTTGAGACCAGACAGAAAGTCTGAGCAGAGCTTTTTCTGTGTACACACCTCCTGCATGGCAGAACTTGGAGGTGAAGGTGAGGCGATTCTTATCTTGGGTAGGTGCTGTTTTCTGTTGTGGGTACTTTACCATCTTAAGTCTGACTTGATTACTTGGCTGCGAAGCAAAATGAAAAACTGCTAAATATCTGCCCACTATCTGCCTGGTTCTTAGCACGGGGGGACAGACTTAGCAGCTCACACCTGCTGAAACAGGGAGTCATATCACCCACATCTCCTCGTTCCTGTCTTCCTGCCTACGTGTTCTCACTGAGCACCTTGTGCCAGCTTTGATGCTTGCTGGAATGCTTCAGGCTTTGATTTTACTCTTGAAATATCAGCAAGGTATTCCAGGGAGAAAAACCCAAACCAACACAACCAGCCCCCAAACAAATATGGTCCATTTTCTGCCTCTTTATTGAACAACGTTGACTTAATAATGGGTTTCTGTGCTTGAGAAATGTGGGATAAATGGACAACACAAAAGGAGGGCAGCAAAAGTTGTTCTTTTTGACAGCTGGAGCTGTTGTGATGGTTCTGGCATGTAGGAAAGAGCCTAACCTATGATGATTTTATCAAACCAGGTTTCAGTCACACGTGCAGCTCAAAGGGTTAAATTGCATTTGGCCCATTACTTTTTGAACACCTGCAAATACACCTGAGTTTTAAGTCTGATGTTTGTGAGTGCTAAAGTAGAGCCATGCATGTTCTCACATACCCTGCAATGCTTTCTTTGAAGTTACATGTGCTCGTGTATGTGGGTCTCTCAGCTGCTCAAAGGGCTGATTGCTGCATTTCATACATCCAGCTGTAAACGCCAACCTTGTCTTAGATATTTTTT
>VYZR01006510.1:28792-43202 GCA_013400675.1 Oxylabes madagascariensis
TGATACTGCCAATTTAGTTATGCTGTGAGTTTTCCAGAGTCTTCCATAATCATGCCAAATTAAGCAATTTTGTGTCGTATGAAAATTGTCTCCCTTCCATTCTCCCTCCCAAACGACTATAAAAGGGTTTTAACCAACACAATCTCATTAGTGACCAGATGCTCAGGTCAATAACTGTTCATACTGTTGAAAATCTACTGTGTTTCCCATCTTTCTCATGCTATCTGCCATCTAAGTACACAACTACTCTTCTCATTTTATGATTAATTTTATTTTCCTAGCACGTTAAGAGTGATCTCATCAAAAGGCTGTAAGTCTGCATAGAAGTTTTCTTAAATCCTGCTCAAGATGCCAATTGCACACAGAAAACACAACTGACCTTGCCACACTTATGCTGAAAATTTATATATTTACATATTTTCAGTGATTTATAACTACGTCCTTCAATATTTTTTTTTGTCATTATACAAGCCTCTTGAAATAAATTTGATGATTTCACAAACCAGTTTATGGTTGGTGAAACCAACACAAATGAAAACTCCTGCAGGCACCTGGGAAAGGACAATCCCATGTGCCAATACAGACTGTTTGTTTTGGAGAACAGCTTTGCAGAAAAGGACTTAGATGTCCTGCTTAGTTTTAATGATGTTTTCAGTGCCACAGCAGCTATGAAAGTTCATTTTCTGCTCATTCTGATTCACAAAATCAACATCTCAATGTACCTAAGAAGATGGTGGTTCCCTTTTTTTTTTTTTTTTTTTTTTTTTTTTTTTTTTTTTTTTTTTTTTTTGGGAAGGACAAAAAAAGGTTTTGGTTTTTTTATAAAAATTTCANTGCTGATCAGGAAGGCAGCAAGAAGGATTTGGCTGCTTTGATAAAAGTTCACAGTCTTCCTGTCTTCCTGTGTTTGATAATGAATTACTTCTTGTTGCTATTTTTCTCCTGACAACTTTGTGTCTTTCTTGTTTTCCAGACTATAACATTGTCTCTCACCAGTTAGGCCTCTATCTGTGGATGTTCCATTTACTGAAGCCACCCAAATAACCACCACTGCAATTTTATCATGGTAGGAGTTAGGGGTTTATACCTTGCTTTCTTTTTTCTTTAGGGATGTGTATATTTTCTACTTTGACATATTCTGCTTAGAGCACTTAAAGCCTCTTCCTGGAAACTTGCATTTTCCCACTTTTCATTATAGAATATTTTTAATTTAGTATTTTTAATGACTTATTCTTTTTTCCCTTATTCCCTCAGGCTACTTTTCAAATCCACCTAATGCAAACATAGCACATGTTTGTGTTCTTTTAATTTGGTTTTGGTTTTGCATAGGAATATGCATATCCTACAGCGAGTCCCTATTCCCAGTACAATGCTGCAAAATGTCCTAAAATTCCATTCTAATTCAGATGGCTTTCTTTGGTTTTGTTTTCACTTTGGCATTAATGACCCTTCTACACCTGGGACTGAGCTTTTAAAAATATGTCCACTTCTTGAAAAACTGACCCCTTAATATTTTTCCTTCATCTCTCTGTCTTTTGTACCACATTGATTCTTCAATGTGATCCATGACATTCATTCCTACCATTCATACTCATTTGCTATCCAAAGTCAGAAGTAACTGTGTCACCTTGATCCTGGTGCAATCATTCCCCTCATCATTCTAGCCCAAAATGGTTCCGCACATTGCAGTTTCCTGCTGCATCTCTGACTGCAAAGGGAAACAAATGCTTGTCCCAGGAAAGGGATGACTCTACCAATTGTCAAGGGAACACACTGGAAAGACACGAGCAAGAACACAAAGTTGCATCACCTCCTTGCATTAGATAATGCCTGTCATGCAATCACTTCTCCTTCCATAGTTTTTCATTCTGGAAGTTGAATTGTTATCATGATCTTCTCAGAATTCCCAGAAGATCAAGGCTGTAGAGTTTGCCAGGGCATGTAGTGTTGGGGATATATGGCAGGTATGAGTTGTTCACTGTGCACTGAACCCTCAAATGACAGAAAATCAATCTCCATGCGGCAGAAAGAGCTACTGCTTTTCATCTCAGATAACCTACAGAACATTTGTAAATAAATCCATTTTTTAAACATCTTGTGAAGATTATACTTTCATCTTTTGCCTTCTGCCTTCCTCTTATTATTTGTAATTATAATTGATTCATTTGAAAATTTCTTCTCGTTTCTTATCTAAATAGCTGTATCATTTGGTCTAGTGGAAGATATTGGATCTGTCTATGAAACACAGGTATAACAAGAGGGCTGTATTCATGTAGCTGAAAAACACAGAATTTATAAATAGCTGGATACAGTCCAAGATTACAAAATTCACATCCAGAATGGAATTTGTCCTAAATTTGAGTGGTTTCAAACAGGATTGATGATCTGATGTGTTTAAGGGAAAGGATTTCTCATGCAAAGGGCTTATCAAATTCAGCAGCTGCATCTGATTCCTTTTTTTCTTCAGAGTAATGTCTGTCAACAAACAACAATAATACACTTTTTTGGAAAAATTACCCTTTCATTTTCCTCCACAGACAGGTTCTTTAGATTGTCCAGACAGAAATATGTTTGCTAATTGCAGCTGTTCAACAACTAGGATTGCAACTACCTTAACAGAAGATCTAACTTAATATAAAAATGTTTCTAACTCTTCTTCAGATAACTTTGTTTCATCCCAAACTAGCAGTGTTTTTGTTAATGGATTTCAATTACGAACCTCAAGTTGAATTCCTCAACCACTTTTTTTTCCATTCTCTTTATATGTAATACTTGGCTCCAAGAAAATTGGCATCCCTTTAGAAACAAAGTCCTTTTCAAATATATGAAATGCTCAAAAATTAATGTTCACTTCATTCATGTAGTTTTACTGCTTAACAGAAGATTCAAGAGGAGTTTTGCAACAAGACAAATAATTTCATTTCTTCTTTAGACTTCATCTCATATTTGGCATCACATCAGTCCTTTGTAAAAGAATGAATATTACTGTCAAAATATCTTCTCACTGGAGAAAAATGTTGCCTCAGAAAAAACTCAAAGAGCATAAAGAAGGTCATTTACTGGGTGTAAATATCTATAAGAGATTTTTTTATTATTATTATTTTGAATATTAATAGTAGTTTTTAGAAATCAAATATGCATTTTCTGTGAGGCATGTGCTTTGGCCACTGAGTGCCATGTGGTAATGCTGGAACCTCGAGTTAACCCTGACTGATGATGTTTGAATAGAGAAAAAGACATCATCTGTCAAAATTAAATCTATCATGTCTTTTACTATATTTTATGTCTGGCTTGTATTCAATGAATAATACAAAATGTGCACAAAAAAGCTGGGAGCCAGCGTCTTGAAATATGACCAATTTGCAAGAAATGTTTCAGACTATCATTTTCAGTTATCCCATGTCAGTGATTGATTGCTTGTTATTGCCTATGTGACTGATGATAAGCATGATGAGTTGACACAAAATTTCGCAGTACTTACAGCTTGTATGGCTTGTTTTGTCACTCAGAAATAACCCTGCTTGTTTTATCACTCACACAAGAATTTATATGCAGCACATAATAGTAGAGTTAAGAGCAGACATTCCTGATAATTATTCTTTTTAGTGATAAGTCAAGATTATTTTACTTGATCCAAAATAAAGAATTTCCTTGCTCAGAAATGATATATATGTGACCTAACCTAGAGTGGACCATGTCAGACAGCTGAATGATGCAAAGCAGACAATGAACCCTACACATGCATTTGTAAAGAAAAAGCTAAACTAAGACAGAAAAAATGAAAGACAAAAAATTTTTAAGATCTCAGCTCCCATTCCTTAATTTAGTGCACTGTTCTCCCCAGTTAATGTAACAGAAAATGTCCTTCACTCAGTTTTCCAAGGAAGCAAACAGCATAAAATGCACTTGATTCCGGAGTAGAACTATCTATGAAGTTATTATATTCATATCTTAGTTCAGGAACCCTCCTATTTAAGGCAAATGCTGCTTAAATGCTATTTAACAGAAGTGTCATATGCAATGTCTAAGTGCTAATTATTTTAGCTAGAGCTCGTAAAATCACAATTACGTTATAGGAACTTGTTGAGGCACTGCATTTTAACAAAAAGAAATAGACAAACAAGACACAGACAAGAGAAGAAAATAGAATAAGATACTTAGAAAATATGATTTTTCTGGGATGATTAAAAGAAATTTGCCTTATTAGTCTCAGACATGGAGAACTGTGAGAGGCATGAGAACGGTCTTTCAAGAGGACAACTGCTCTCCGAGTGCAGAAGGGGTAGGAACAGAACAAATCCATTTATTTTGCTGTAAAAAAGATAAAAGTCAGAGACAATGAAAACTTTCTAAATGGCAAAAACAGGCAATTATTGCAAAAGAAAGAAACAGAAGATGATGGCATCTGCTTCCTGGAGGCTCCTTAAGGGAAAATTTTAAAAGCCACAAGTTATTCAGGAGAAAACCATAAATTTCTTGCCTATGTGCAGCTGGCTGGAGTAGATCACCTCAGTAAAGGGTGTTAAAGCTAACATTGTGTTCCTGTGCAGCCAGTGAGGAGAGCAAAGCCGTGCGAACAAACACTGAGGCTACTGTGCACTCAGTGGAGGTGCCCAGAAGGAGTGTCGGTGTCAGCCCAGTTCAGATAAAGGAGGCAAGAGTGGCTGTGCCTGGCCAGAGCTGAAGCCCACCCACCACCATGTCCTACTTCCAGACCCAGCCAGAGACACGTAAGAGCTGGGCAAACTCTTTCCTCAGGGCACCAGCAGGCCTGATTTACTCCAGCATCCTGAGCCCCCCGACCTCCCCACAGCCTAGGATCCCATTTAACCCCCCAGGAGCACCAGTCCCTTCCCAGTGAAGATGCAGCAGGGCTGATCTTCAGCTCCCCACCCTGCCCAGCCATGAGCCCCCATCCATGGAAAGCCTTGGTCTACACATGCACAAGCATGCAAATGTGGCACTCCCCCAGACCACTTCTTCAGCATCCAAGGCTTTTTCTGAGCAGTCAGGGAGTCATAGAGCTGGGAACAGAGAACAGAGATTGCACTTGGAGAGGATGAGACCTTTGGGAGGCAGTGGCTACATATTTGTAAGTTATGATTGATTACAGGGTAATCAACATGAGGAGTCTGCACAATGCTGCATCCAAAGGGCTCTTGGAGCCCTGGATAAAGAAAAAAGAAGAGCTGAGAGCAGAAAAACATTCTGCCTTTATGGGCAGCTTTGGCAAGATCAGTTCTGGAATATCAAGTTCATTTCTGGTATCTACATTAGAAAAGGGATGTTGAAATTTGGAGATGTTACAAAGAGAAGCTACAAAAATAACTTCAGACTTTAAATGAATACCTTGTTGAGAATGTTTTAAAGAAGTTCATCTCTTTGGCTTGTTAAAAGAAAGATGCAGGAGTTACTTGACGCTATCCTCTAAGTACTTACCAGATGTTAATAATGTGCTCCTTAGCCTACCAAAAAAAAAGTGGATCAAAGACCGATGGTTGAAACAGAACTAAGAAGAGGAAACATATCATGAGAGCTATAGGTGATTACTTCTTGGAAGAACCTGCCAAGAAAAACAAGGGATTCTCCATTTCTTGGTGTCTGGAAATCAAACCAGAATGCCTTTCTATAAAATAAACCCAGGCAGATGAAGAAATTGAAGTTCTAAATGAATGAAATGCTGCATTTAAATTATATAGAATTTTAAAATATTATTTATTTGACTTTAATTTGTGCATTTCTCAATAGCAAAAAATCCACAAATAGTATTTTCCAATTCTTTTATTTGCACTTCAACTGCAAAACAATCTGGATCAGATTTAAAATCATGATAGAAAGAGCTAGTAAAGGAACAAAGCAATATGTTAAATCTACCTGTTAAACACATTCCTACACCAGGACTGCAACCAGTTATCAAAAGAAAATATACTATATCTTTGGCTCACATTAAATGACAAACTTTTTAGCTTAGGTAAAAAGTGTTAAGTTCACCCATATATAATTTGTAAATCTGAGCTTCCTTAATTGACATCTGTGCAGAAAAGAAATCTCTACAGATATATCAGGCAGATGTATATCTGATAATCTCTTCCACTCTGGCTGTGTTTCCCCTAGTGCAGCGTAAAGCCAGTCCAGATGGAGGGCTTGAGGCTCTTCCCGTTTTTGATTGAGCAACCTTTCCCTCTCTTTGATACAGCTTGTCATCCCATGATGAATGTGATGGCAGCCCTCTCTGAAATAAGTCACTGGGTGACATCCAGGGTCAACAGAAAAAGCTCAGCCACACATTTTGCTCACTAGATATAAGAATTACACTATTTCTACAGGCAGTTATTTTTACTCCCTCTTGGGTCTATTCTTACCAACATTTTTAGCAACATTTTGTAGTCCAACATGCCTTTTTTTCCGAAGGAGATTTCTGAAGAAGAGCATAAAGCAGCAGAACTGCAGCTTTGCACAGCACAGGGCACCTTTCACCCACCCCCTCCCTCCCATCCACAAAGAGCAGTATACACAGATATTGGAATTACCCAAACAAACCCAGTGGATTCCTGGGCTATGACCATTCTTAAAAACAGTGTTTTACCCTCTACTTTGGGAAGCCCCATGACCATGCTTGAGAGGTGTGGGTCATCATGTTCTTAAAATTAAGAGATCACCCATGAACTGAATGGCAGTGGGAATAAACAAAGCAGTCCTGATTTCTAGCCAAGGATTAAATTCTTTACTGATGTAACTCCATGAGCTGTTCCTTCACAAAAATCAAGACAGCCAAATGAATTGCAGTAGAAATTATGTCCATTGTGAGCTGATACTTAAGTCAGCAAACAAATTTTAATTACCAAATTGTTTGCTGCAAAATTTGTTCTTGCAAAACAGCACAATACCCAGTCAGTACCTCACATGTGTATTAAAATCCTGAGCAATTTTTGAATTCAAAATGAGTTATGTCGATTTTGGTTTGGGTGGCAGCAAATTATGACTTCACTCAGCAAGAAAACATTTCCTGCTGCTATCTCTTAAAAGACTGCCTGCAGTGTTTAACTATCAATTGCTGCATCACATGGACTGGAAGGTGACCAATGGAATGTGCAAGAAGAGATTAGAATGAATTTTTGACGTGTGTTTTCATTTCATAAACTCCAGTCTCTGTAGACACAAGTTTGTCATTTGTTATGTGTTTTTTTTCAACGGCAGTTTTGTCTTATCTGATGTTGAAACTCTTCCATGAAGCTTTGAATGCTGAAGCATAAGAAAGAGAAATCAGTTGGAAATTTGTTCATGTCTATCTCTGTGCTTGACATTTCTCCACTGATAAGGCGCAGCTAAATATTGACTTTTTAGTTAAGTTCAGATTAGCTCTCTGGTCCACTGGCATGGGTTGTAAACCATTATCTTTTCCTCATTTATGGGCCCCAGTGCTTTAACACACACACAAAAAAAAAAAAGACAGAAAGAGAAAAAAAAGAAAGATGTAAGACAAAATGGAATGGAAAAATACGTAATTGGCTGCAAAGGTGTAATTAAATTCTGCTAGGAAAAAAATATAAAAATGTTCTTGATGTTTACTCTTAAAAAGGTATCCTTCTTTCATTCTAGCAGTCTCACTGTTCAAGCAATTTTTGACCCGTTAAAGGAAAACATCAAACCAAGGTTGCCACCAGGACACAAAATTGGGAAAGATATAAAAAATTCTTCTATCATTAATTAACAAACATGGCATTAAATAAGTATTACTAAAGGTTCTGCTCTACAGGGGCTCAGTGGTACTGCCAATTCCATTACACTAGCTCCTTGTCCCAACACAGTATAATACTTTGGGTATGTTGAAAGAAGAGCAGGTAAGAGAGCAGGATGATGTAACTCTTTTAATTTTTTAATAGCCTTTGACCAAATCCCTCCCAGGAGGTTCTAGAGGAAATTAGGAGATCATGTAGTACAAGGCAAAGTATGCTTATAGATAACAAATTGGCTAGGAGCAAAAAAAAAAAAATAGGATGAACAAGTAGGAAATCTTCAGCTCAACAAAAGCTGATCAGTGTGGACCCTTGTGGTTCTGCTCCAGAGAGGTGGCACAGGGGGGACATGGCAGGAGAGCTCTACTTCAGCTGCCTAGGGATGTCCCCATCTGGAAGAGATTAGGATTATGCACACATGGATTTACTCTGAAACAGCTGTTGCACACTCACTTCTCACCATTCAGTTAATCCCATCTAATTTCCAAGTGTAAACAAGTATTTAACTGCACTGGGCTGAAGCTGGAACAGCACAGCTATCCTGGCTTTCCTGAGCAGGTGAGATACCTGTCAGCCTCAGGTGTCAGAAGGAGGGGAGGGAAAGGGTGACAGAGAGAGGTCTGGATCAGGGGGGCAGTAGCAGTGGCAAAATCTATGTCTTTTCCAAGACTATAAACAGGCCTGACCTGACCTGAGAGTGTCAGCTAATTAGTGTATGCATACTGGCTTTTATAACTTGAACCCTGCTGGGCAACACAGATCTAGAGTTAGGTTTTAAATTTCTGGTGAGCACATTGTATCTCCATGTGACCCTGGAACAATAAAGGAGATTCGCACAGTAGGGAGAAAGAAGCTGCCCTCAGTGGGGCAGATCCAGCCAATGGCTGGATCAAATGTAAGGGAAAAAGAGCTCTTCTGATACTCAGCAGTCACCAAGGATTTAACAATAAGTTTAGGGATCCTTTCTGCTGTGAAATATACAAACACTGCCTACCCTTGGATCAGAAATTCCATGCACTATCCTGTGCTCCCCATCTTCACTGTGCCTGGGTATACAGTCCATATTTCAAATCCTATGTATGAGTACATTGCAATAATGACAGCTTAGCTGTAGGAATTCAATTAAATTAAATTCTCTATGCAGCTTATATGCAATTTTAAATGGAAGCACCTGCTAAAAGAGAACTCATCTAGGAACTTGATTTTGTCTTCTCAGTTTCAAGTCAGAGCCGAGAATGGAAGGGAACCCCGGGATTACAGAATTAGGCCTCATTGCATCATTTAGTAGAGCAGAGAATAGTGGAGCTCCTCAAACTTCCACCTTAAGCATAAGGAAAATCTGTCATGGAAATATATACCTTGGATATGGTACAGAAAATGTTGCTATAAATACATCATTTGGCATAATGTACAAACATGATGAAAGTACAAAAATCAGGTGAGTGCCTTTGCATTTTAAGGACACTGTTCTTCAGATTTTCTTGATTGTTAGCACATCACATCTTCCACAGAAAGAACTTGTAATACTTGCATTTTAATGTCTGCCTTTTCTATTCCTATAATATGAATTCCAGCAAAAATTTTCAAAATCTGAAAAGTAACCAATTATCTAAAGACCTTTCTTCCCTATAAAACCAAATGTTGCACCCATGCCAAGTTCCAGATTGATGCATATTTAAAATATAAATTATGAATCCTCAGAAATGCATGCACAACTGCAATGCTGATAGGCTCCTAACTGGCACCTTCAGTCCAAGAAATCAATGCTGTGATCTCATCACGTACCACAGGTTCAGCTGGGATTGGGCTAAATCAACCTGTGGGTGGGAAACCTCAGTGGAGTTTTAGGAAGCAGTATTAATAATTTAGACTGCATTTACCCTGCAAATTTTGCTGAAGTTGCAATACAGTTCATTACTTTCAGGAAGCAGGAATAGCATTTTAACATTGCTCTTAAAAAAGGATGCAGAACTGTCAGCCTCTAACTACAATCATTCTGTGCAGCTGGAAATATGCAGCATAATTAGAACAAGCTGGGGACCTTTTGTGGCAACAGCAGCCTATAAAATGATGTGTTGATGCTGAGAAAATCTTTATTTTTCTCTGACTACCAACGTTTTGCAAAGGTTTTTTTAAGCGGTTGATCCTCCCTGGTACGGTGTTTCTGCTCGGATATGGCTGGGAATACAGGGGCCACGGCAAGTGGCTTAACTCACCAGAAAGCCTCTACAGATCTCCCCAAATGATGAATTGTGATGGAATTTGTCAGGTCTTCTGAGCATGAAAAGGAAGATTGGTGGAAAAGGATGGCAGAATTATTAGTATGCAAGTAAGTTAGTCAGCATCCTGCTTGGAAGACAATCAACTGAATGAATGTGTCATCCTCTTACCACTGTTCCTGCCTGGGTCAATAATCCTGAAATTACAGCATCACCAAAGTCAGGTGAGCAAAAGTTGTGTGCAGATAAGACATAAAATCAAAGTGGAGTTGAAATGAACTCTGCAGTGAAGATCTTTGGCAGTCAGAAAGCATAGATGTTTCTATGCACACGAAGAAGTTGAGGCAGAGGTTTAGAAATCCCAGCTGATCTTTATAGTAAACTTAAGAATATACACTGTATTTTAGGATGTATTTTTAATAGTGCTTAGAAAAATACATTTTAGAAGCCACTTAGTAAATATCGAGCACTGTACCTGTTACCCTTTACATATTTTAATGCAGTACCAGCATACAGAGACCCTCAGTGATAAGAAAAAGGACTAACCTAAACACAAGATAACAAAACTAAGAACGCAAATAAAAAGAGAAAAACAGACTTTTAGCCAGCAGAAACTGACTTCTTGCCTTGAAAAAGTGCCAAAAGAGCCAAAGCACACACGAAAGTGATAAAGGTGAAGAGTTCACTGAAGAAGATTCCATTTCCTTCATCCTCTAGAGACCCTCAGAAACCACTGAGGTTTCAACCATAACAAACTGAGCATGCCCAGAAAGGTGTGAATTACCATACAAGACCAGGACAGGCAGGGCCAAAGAAGGAATATGTATGAAGCAGGTAGTGCAATGCCATACATATGTAAGACCTCAAGAAATAATAAAGTAAGCAAGCTCTCTAGTGTTCGTGCATGCCTTTAGTAAAGTTATTCCCCACACATCTCGACTTAAGTTAAATACATACCGCTCTAACAATCATTATTAGTTGTAGAGTTCTTTCTGCCCCATTTCAAAGTCAGTGTGAAGGGAACATACACACACAGAGACACACACAAAAATCTGCAAGATTCACATCCTCTTTAATAAAGTTGGTTTCTAATATTTTTAAATATCTAGTTAAAAAAAAAAAAAAAGGGTTGTTTTCTCACCAGAATCACCTGAAAAACTGTGCATACCCAGAAGGTTATCCATAGAACCTTCTTTAGAGGGAAATTAATGGTCTTCTTATACCTCAGGTGGAAGTGTACATGCCCATATTCAGCATGGGCTGGGCATTTTCTTGATTGCTTGGCTATCCTCTTCATTGCTCTAGGTCTCTCCTTCCNAACCATAACAAACTGAGCATGCCCAGAAAGGTGTGAATTACCATACAAGACCAGGACAGGCAGGGCCAAAGAAGGAATATGTATGAAGCAGGTAGTGCAATGCCATACATATGTAAGACCTCAAGAAATAATAAAGTAAGCAAGCTCTCTAGTGTTCGTGCATGCCTTTAGTAAAGTTATTCCCCACACATCTCGACTTAAGTTAAATACATACCGCTCTAACAATCATTATTAGTTGTAGAGTTCTTTCTGCCCCATTTCAAAGTCAGTGTGAAGGGAACATACACACACAGAGACACACACAAAAATCTGCAAGATTCACATCCTCTTTAATAAAGTTGGTTTCTAATATTTTTAAATATCTAGTTAAAAAAAAAAAAAAAGGGTTGTTTTCTCACCAGAATCACCTGAAAAACTGTGCATACCCAGAAGGTTATCCATAGAACCTTCTTTAGAGGGAAATTAATGGTCTTCTTATACCTCAGGTGGAAGTGTACATGCCCATATTCAGCATGGGCTGGGCATTTTCTTGATTGCTTGGCTATCCTCTTCATTGCTCTAGGTCTCTCCTTCCTTCTCTTACTTTCATTTTTTCCTATAGAGAAAAGGTCAGAAAACGTGGCCTGAATATTGAATGAAACAAAATGGCATTATTTAATTTAATCTGTATTTTAAATGGCCGTATTTTGCACAAATCTGAATGCAATAAACTTTTTGCTGTATTTTTAAAAATCCATTTAAAAATCACCATTGTTAAAGCACCTTATTAGCTGACTGATGTTTTCAATTACCTTTCCTCTATGGCCACTAAAAGCTCAGTCAAGGGCATGCTGATGCTAACAGACATCTTTCAAGTTGTCACAAAATGATTTCTCAATCAAACCCTAGAGGCACTATTTTTATCAGTATTTGTCAAGTTCAGCTCAAAATATTAAAATTAAATGAGAAAAATCCAGGTCTTCAAGGCACTAACTTAAATAAATACCAGAAAATTAAACCAAATTCAGTCATGTCTCCAGCAATTCCACTCAAGTCAGTGGCATTTCAAAGGCTTCAGATAACAAGAGAATTTGTCCCAGTCACTGTTTTGCAGTCAATTTACACTCAGAGTTCATCGACTTCAGTGGAAATTCCACCATGATAACCATGACAGAGCTGGGAATGATTATATGCAGTTAAGGTATAAAGAGCTAATGAAGCATGCTCAAATCAGTTCAATATGTTGAATATTCTCTCAGGACTGCAAGCTAGATAATGACTTTAGTAGATTAAGAGTTATAAACAGGATTCTTCTTTGTTTTATGTTGTTATTAAATAATGACTAACCTACACTAAAAGTAGTGATCCACAAAGTTGTTCAACAGACAATTTAAAAGGCAAAAAAAACTCTAGAGATGCTTCCCCACCAAAAGTGCTTGCCCTTTTGTCCTAAATGTTTCCAGTCTTAACTATAACAATGTTGTTCAGAAATGTGTGGAGAAGCCCACAATATATCTATTGTCACTTCTCATTTATTGATGATTGGTATACTGATGTAGGCATTCCCTATTTGTCTGCAATTATTAGAGATAATTCACATTACACACATACACACAAAATTAGTACAGCATTGAGCAAACTTTTAATTTTTTTTCTGTTTCTTTTAAGGTTAAAAAAAAAAAATCCCTATCTGATTTTTGGAGTATGAGAAACAGCACAGAAAATGCTGTCAGGGACTGTTACACAGTCTCCCAGCATTGATTCCAGAAAATTCTTTGGCAGCTAGGAAGTTATTTTTAATTATGTCCTGGACTCTTTGCCCCATTCTGCCCTGTAATAGCCCTATACTGAAATAAGAACCTGGACCATCATACTTAACTGGATCATCATCGATTATAGAAATGTAAATGAGTCACCTCTGGTAGAGCTGCACTGGTGCAAATTGACGTAGAATGTTACTTGGGGTTTAACATATTGTCTTCTATCTCCGAAAGGACAAGGTGCTAGGCAACATTCAGGAGACGGATGGGAGATGTTTTTCTGTTTCCAGGCACTCACAAAAAGCCTGGCAGCTCTTTCATGTGTTAATCCTGCAGGCAGACCTAACTCAGAATTTCCAGAGACTTGCCATCACGGTGAGATGTGGAATGATTATGCAGTTATCTAACTGGAGTGCCATCAAATGCAGGGACGTTCAGAGAGTAGGAAAACAGCCTCTGTAAGGTGCAAAACAAAATTATTGAAACAGAAAAAGCCACTGAAGGAAGAAATAATTCCAATGTGATTATACATTATCTAAAAATATTGTGGCTGACAGTAATAAATACATTCATTAGAACTGGGATAACATTCAACCCTTCACAGGATTTAAAAATATACAATCAGGCAGAAACAATCATCATGATAGATAAGGAACAGAACAAACAGAACAAAGTACTGGTAATCCTTGTTGGGGTAAAAAGAGCCCAGCTTTTTGTGATCTTACTGCCAGACACTGCTTTCAAGGAAAATTACGTGGTTCATACCTGACTTTTTTCCATATTTTATATGACCAGTATTAAAGCCTTCCAATCTCTGCCTTCTCCGCTACCTGCCTTCTGTTTATGTGATGATTGAGGACAATATAAAGAGCAGAGTGTGGCAGCCCCAGATCAGAAACTGGAGGATTGTAACACAAGTCATCCAAAAAATAGAATTGCTCCCACGTTTACCCAGTATGCTGTAGGCTATAGACAGCCCATGGCAGGACTGCATGCACAGCCTGTGTTGAGAAGGGAGTCTGAACTGGAGCCAGAACTTACACTCACCTGGAAATTTTAACCAGGTTTCATACAATCAAGAGAAATGGATATCATGTATGGCATCACCAACAAAACCTTGTGTTTGTGGCCCTTTACCATATTATCACCATTATCCATTCCCACATCATTTCATGTAATTGTTCAAAACTGTGTCTATAATCACAATGACAACATTACACCCTTCCCTCAGGACAGATGGGCTTCTGCTTCCTGCAGCACTCCAGTAACCGCTATAATCCAGAGACCTACATTGTGCTGAGAGACTGTTGTGGTTTCACGTTCGTCAAATCTCGTTTGCCAAATTGAGTGTCTTTACTGCTGTGAGATGGAATTAGGAGAGAAAAGGCAAAACAGGCC
>VYZR01006512.1:3105-18980 GCA_013400675.1 Oxylabes madagascariensis
TTTGGTATTTCATATAAATAAGAAATTTATTCAAGAATATTCCGTCTGTACATTAACTTTTAAGAACCTTCTTTACAGTTCTTTAAAACTATACATTAAATTACTACAAAATAATTTTATCAGTATTGAAAACAACTTTTCCATTAAAAAACAACAAAAGCAAACTTCAGATTAAGTTGGATGAAAAATATGAGTGATACAAACAATTGGTAAGGTACAACAAAGCCATTAACTGCATGAGACATAGAAGTCAATTCTTTTCTGAACACTGTATTCCAGAGAGGTGTCTGCACTTCTCTGAAGGAAATAGCTCTGCCCACTGTCAAACACATTACTACACTAGAGGGCTCACTATTTGACTGATGCCTTTACTTCTGTAACTCATTCCAAACACTTGATTTTGAGAGAGCGTTACACAGTGCTAACACAAAACACCAAGATACAAACACATAAAGACTAAAAAGAGAATCACTGGGAACCAAAATACTGAGATGTAGATGAAGACACATGTCAGCTAGGTTTACATTGACAAAATAGAAACTGCTATTATTTGTCTAAAACTTCACTTCTGATCTGACTTTATATGGTGGATGAAATAAATTATCCTCTCAATCCAGGCAAATTTGACACAGCCCCCAAGATTTACAAAATTACTTGAAAGTTTCCTGCCACTCATCCTTTAATGGTTATTGCAGGATCCAGATGTCTTTACCTGCACAGGGAGATCCAAAAAAACTTCTCATCCCCCATACCACAAACTGAACTAAAACCAGGCAGCTGAATACTCTTCTCACTCTAAGACTGGTGATACATTCATAATATGCCAAACGTATTTTTTTCAAGCTACACACACATTTCTGAAGAAGTTATTCTGGGAGTTTTACTAACAACCACCTAAGCTATTAGTCATCTAATAACCACTGCTTTTGCAGTGCCCAGAGGCAAACAGCATCTTGAATCTGACTTTCAAACTTGTGAGTTACTTTTCTTTTAATTGCAACTCTAGGCAACGTGAAGAGCTCTGCTTCTCAAACTTCTCAACCACTTTTACTAAGGACATTCTGCACAAAGGAAAAAAAGACACAGTTCAGAGGCATTTTGAAAAGCACAGTCATCAAGAAAAGGAGCTATATGATTCAAAACCACCTTGTTTCAAGACAGAACAACAGTGACTTTATAAACTGATGATAAACTGGTTCTTCAAGTAAAATAAAAGATGTTCTGTTTCTTTTGAGACATGAAAGGTCTCCTCATGCTGCCTTTTTATAGTATGCAATAATGAGACAGGATTCAAAATATTCTTCAAATTACTCTGATATTTACTGTCAGTTTCAATACCTCAGATAATTAAAAGAAATCTGCTTTTCTTTCCCACATACATGAATGCAATGACCTCCTTTGCATTTCCTGGATACTTCACAAAAAAACAAGCTTTTAGCTCAGGCACATTTTTTAGAATCAGACATTTCAGAGGTGACTGAAATCTTTTTCAAGGTCTAGAGGATGCTCATGACAGCTTTACCTTTCACCTGCTTTCTAAAAGCTTTAAAGAAAATAGCTCTATAAAGTCTCTCAAGACTTGCAACCATCAGATTTAATAAACAGGTAGTAACAAATTGGTGCACAAAAGGAAAAGATGACTGAATTTCACTGTTCCTGCAGATCCCAGCGGTTTGGTAGTTTAGTGGCAAACCAACAGCATGGAGCTGAGCAGGGACAGGCAGGAACCGACAGGAGGATAGTAAATCAGAAAAAAAAAATCAGTATCTTTCAGAGGAGCCACATGATCTAAGTTAGCATACCCTTCAAAAAAGAAACTGCAACACCTGAAGAAGATTCTGGACTTCATTATTATGCAAACATAAGCACCGCTGCACCTTTGGAGGAGTGGGGAAATGAAGTACAAGCTGGCAGTAACAGCCTAAATGCAAAAGCCTGAACTACCACCGTTCTTGAGGAAAAATGTGAGGCAGGGGCAGAAGAACCAGGAAGGAGAAATGTTTGGATCATACTACACAGCCTGCATGTAAACAAGGAAAAGAACTGGTAAAGATGATAGAAACATTCTGCTCATGCATCAAATGGACAAATGCACACCCACTTCATCTCAGTAAATATTCAGCTACACCAGGGCATCATTATAATTTCAAAAATAGCATGGCACCTGCTGCTTGCATGACACTCAGGTCCAAGTAGATTTTTATTTAAGCACTTAAATCTCAGACCGGCTTATGTCTAACTGTACACACAGAAGCCGTGGTAATTCAACTAATAAAATCCTCAGGCTATATACCAATGTAACATGACGTCTAATGGCAAGAGATCACTGCTTTATAAACCTGTAATCTCAATCTAATAACCTCTGGAAGTCAAGAGTTACTTTAGAGGGGATAGTTAATTTAACAACTCTCTTAGTAGTGTAAATTCAAGACACCAATTACAGCATCTTCCTGCAATGACAGTTGTGAGAGTGCCAGTTTGTCCAACTGGTTTTGGATGGAGCAGTGACAATTCATGCCACAAGTTTTCCTGTCGCTTTGACTTACGAGGGCCTCGGAAAAGAAGGACAGACACCTGCCTAATCACACTCAGAAATACCAGACATATCCAAAAAACTTTATGTGCTGAGTTTCTATTTCAGCTATCTTGCAGTGCAGTCACCACAACATAAATGCAAGGGTTGCCTCTGGCAACTACACAGCTTGGAATACAGCAACTAGTGGGCAGGAAGAAATGCCACAGATTCTGCAGAGCCAGTTTCTACTGCTGAAACAGTGCCAAGTTTCCCAGCTTGCCATAAGCTTGCCAGTTATGCTGCAGTAAAAACAAAATATATGTATTACTGGACAGGTAGGACCGATATAGAGATCTTTTTCATCAACAGTGTCATTTTCACCTCAGATCCAGGTCTCCTTCACTGTTTCAGCTTCAAAATCCACTTTTCTACCATACGAAATGGTCATCATCAGGGAAAAAATGATGATGTGAACAGGCCTTCCTAATGTGGGAAGACCTTAGATAAACTTCCAGAGGCTTGGTACCCCTGGGAAAGGTGAGACCCATGGCAGTATCTCTAGCTGTTGGCAGTACAGAGCAAACAAAGCACTTCTGAGAAGGGGGCAGGCCTGGTCAGCAAGAAGCTCCATTCAAGATTAGTAAGGCTGTCAAAATATACACAAAAAGCCTGTCTTAAAACACCATCTCTTAAAATACCATCTCTACCTAAAATTGGGTAAGAAGAAATTATAATTTTATTAAATTACACAAAATCTTTGATAATTAGAAGGCAGATCACTTGTAGAGTTGTACAAAAATGGGCATGCATTATTAAACAAAATCAACAGCATTTTATGAAACAGCTTAAAAGTTAAGCATATTGCCCTCTTCGATTTAAGACAATGAACTGTAGCTGTTGCAAAAGCCAATATCTAAGCTGAGTCTGCCAGAAAACACTCTAGTTTATGCATTGAACTGAAGTTTATTTAAGCTGTAAATTGGCACAGCAAAGTGATACATTCAGCCGTATCTAAAAACAATGTAAGTACACATAAAGAAAGTACACAGACTGGCAAAAGGAATCCAAACTCCTTAAAATGTGCTACAGTATTAACTTCAAAAACTATGGGGATTATATGCTTTAAATGGAATGCTGTTTCTTCACAGCTGCTGCATCACCTTTGAATTTCCAAGAACATTTGAAACATACAGAACACGTCAATGCACCTTCACTAAAACAAACTCAGACAAGGTAGTTTTCTTTGGGCACACAATAAAGTCAGGTTGGGTAGACAAAGAAAACTCATTTACTGCATTTGACAGTTTGAGCCCTAATAAATGAGAAATAAGTTGAAGTCAGCAGAATAAAAACTAATAGTGATATTAGCAAGACAAATTTTGAGACCAACTGACTTTTTGGATAGCCCTGAGATGAACAGAGCAACTC
The DNA here is from genome assembly GCA_013400675.1 of Oxylabes madagascariensis. Taxonomy (NCBI): domain Eukaryota; kingdom Metazoa; phylum Chordata; class Aves; order Passeriformes; family Timaliidae; genus Oxylabes; species Oxylabes madagascariensis. Next base: position 7,049 of record VYZR01006512.1, read on the forward strand.
ATTCTGTCAGAATCAAATGTAACAATGGAGTAAAGAAAGAGTAAGTTAAATTAAGAAAGCTTTATGTAATCTTGTATGTCATATTTGTATGTCACACCATATTTGTATGATGTAATACAAAATTTTTTAATTAGGCCAAAATTTAATTGGTTTTCTTTCCTATCATTCTGTGATAGCAATCACAGAATGGTTGTGGCTGGAAGAGACTTCTAGATGTCATCTGGGCCAAACTCCCTGCTCAAGCAGGGACACCCAGAGCCAGCTGCCCAGCACCATGGCCATGAAGCTTCTGAATACATCCAAGTACAGAGACTCTACAGCCTCTCCGGACAACTTGTGCCACTACTTGGTCACCCTCAGAGCAAAAATGTGTTTTCTCATGTTCAGAGGGAAGCTCCTGTGTTTCAAGGTGTGCCCATTGCCTCTGGTCTGCTCATGGACACCCATCTCCATCCTCTTTGCACCCTCCCCTCAGGTATTTCATACATTTCATACAATCATAAAGATAGTCCCAAGCCTTCAGTTTTCCAGGCTGGAGTAGCCCCAGCTCTCTCAGCTTTTCCTCACAAGAGAGATGCTCCAGTCCATCATCTTCCTGTCCCTTCCCTGGACTCTCTCCATTATGTCAATGTCTCTCCTGTACTGGGGAGCCCAGAACTGGACCCAGCACCCCAGCTGTGGCCTCATCACCAGTGCTGAGCAGAGGCAAAGGATCACCTCCCTCTGCCTGCTGGCANCCAGGCTGGAGTAGCCCCAGCTCTCTCAGCTTTTCCTCACAAGAGAGATGCTCCAGTCCATCATCTTCCTGTCCCTTCCCTGGACTCTCTCCATTATGTCAATGTCTCTCCTGTACTGGGGAGCCCAGAACTGGACCCAGCACCCCAGCTGTGGCCTCATCACCAGTGCTGAGCAGAGGCAAAGGATCACCTCCCTCTGCCTGCTGGCAGCATTCCTCCTAATGCAGCCTGGGACACCACTGGCCTTCTTTGTAGCAAAGGCACATTGCTGGCTCACGATCAGCTTGGTGGCCACCAGGACACCCAGGGCCATTTCTGCAAAGCTGCCTTCCCAGCTGGTCACATCCCAACCTGCACTGGTGCTTGGATGGCTGTTCCTCCCCAGGTGCAGGACTTAGCACTATTTGTTGAACTTCACAAGGTTCCTGTCAGCTTGTCTGTCCACCTGCCAGCTCCCTCAGCACTCATGTGTGCATTCCACCAGAGTCCTTGGACTTACTATGTCTAGCTCACTTAAATATTCCTTGACCAGATCATATTCCACCAGAGGTAATGAAGGAAAGACAACTAAAGATGAGAAATACTTGTGTTCTGTGGCAAGCCAAAACTATTTGATTATCAGATAAGAAAATTAATCTTAAATATATATAAAGCACTTTATTGCTCAAAATCGAATTTTATAGTATTTTCTGAAAAAAGCATAGGTGACTTAGCTGACACAAAAGAAAGTGAGTGGAATGTTGTTTATTTCCATAAATTCGTTTTGAGAAATTAATATACAGACCTCCATGAAAAAATGTGAAGAGAATATATAACATGCATTGCCAATGAACATAAATAACTCCTTCCTCTTGAAATCCCAGAACCATGACCATTCAAATACTTTCTCCAAGTGGAAGAAAAACCTCAACCTAACAAATCACCTACATTAAAATTATTCATGGTCTGTGAAGCATAATAGCTTAGATTTCATGGATTAATACTTAAACATGGATATGAATGATCAGGAGTAATCAGTGGATGAAGGTAAGAGATTAATTATACCTACAAATAAACATGGCTCTCAGGAAGATATTCATATATTAGAGCAGCATTACAGAATCTCTCACTTCTTATTCTACCCTGGCACTCGAGAAATAGTTATGTTTTATCATCAATGTGAATGTAAAATATAGAATGCAAAAGAGGCTTTATAAGAAAGCTGACACACTTCAATGTCCACAATTCCTGAGGGCTGATTCCATGCTACCATTGTTTACAAGGGGTAACATCAGATTTTATATGAGCTCCCCACTATGACATGCTGTCAGCATTCATGCTGCTGATGCGCCTATCGTAGATTTTTCTTTCTAAAAAATGCTGAGACAATATCCATTTTTTAATCCTAAAATAGCTCATCTTCCTCTGTCAAAGGGACAGAGCCTGCATACGGCTACACAGCTTATTAGAGGTGCTTGTGCAGACGCTAGCACACGCGCTTTTCTGGGGGCTGGTGTAAGAGAAATGGGAGCTGAAACCTTTTGCCTGCCTTTCTGACAGAGAAAAGACAAAAATACAACACAGTGACATTTCAAAGCAGACAAAACATTTCCTTACATATTTTTTCTGGATCAAAATTTCTTATTCACCCCAGCTTGTGACTGAAATGTCATTAGTAGCCAAGAAACCAGAGTAAAAATGCAGTAAGCATCTATCTCAAGGGTAAAGTACAGCCACAGATCATTACCAGGAATTCTGGTCAAGAGGACATTATTTCCTTTATATATTAGATAAAATATAGACTAAATGTAGACTGTCCTGCATTTAACATTAAATAAGGGCAATGGTTTCTTTAGCCTTAACAACAACAAAACACCACTAGTAATAAGATGGTCTAACATGGAATAACTTCATCCAAAGATCTTACTGCTGGTGTTTAGCTTAAGCTTTAAAATCTAGCAATCAAGGCCCAAATCAGTCATATACGTCATTTCTTGATATTTTCCCTATTGAAAGAGTGTCATTACTGAAGAACTGTCTGGTTACTAACATCAAGGGATGCTAGTAACTTAAACTTAACCTCCATAATATTGTGAATTTCTTACTTGCAATTTAGCTTTACTTGATTATGTTGTTATTCTTGCTGAAGACATATTAAGAACACATTAAAATCGGTAGTTCTTAGTGCTACTAGAATAAAGTCTTCAGGATCTAATCATAAAGTATTACTCATGCCAAAGCACTGCCAAAATAACAAGAACGGCAGAAATATTTCAGTGGTGCTAAACTTCAACATTTAAACCATCAAATTATCCCCCTGAAGTCCTGAAGAGACTAATATATGCATGCAATCTTTCAGTATAGATTTATTTCAGTACAGGCTATGTTATAAACCCTTCCTGCTGGAGCAACTATTCTCTTTGCTTGCATAAGGTAGGATAACTAATAAGTTTGATATTTACAGAGGTTCTTAGATTTCCAGAATATTACCACATTTGATCAACAGAAATAAATAAACAAGTAACTTTTCCCTTTCCTTTTTCCCTTTAAACTTTGTATTTAACCTGCTATAGCTTACAAATGGCTTCAGTGATGCTGAAAAACCCAGATGTGCCACTTAAAATATTCAAATATCCAGCAGCTTAAAATCCATATGCATCATCATATAAGAAATCTCCCATTGGATATACCTAACTGATCTGCATTGCAACATGCAAGATACTCTTCAAACTCTATAGCAGTAATCAGAACACTTGTAATCATCTCAGATGACAGCTGTAGTGGCACATAGAAAATCAGTCTTCCCACAGAAGACCTGATCAAAAGCTCTTGCCTTGCGCTTTTCCCAATGTGCTCCAAGAACTGAGTATCAGAAGCCAGACACAAACATCGAACAGACCACCACGGCTCTTGCGGTTTTCACTGGTTTCCCTACAAGCAGTATCCCAACAGTGGAAGTAACTTCAAAAATCAGTCAAATTCACAAAAGCCCAGAAAATTCTTTAAAAAGAAAATAAAACCAAAACAATTTTAGCTGTTGGACTGCTATATGGCATCCAACCTCAGCTCATATCAAGAGCCTGGTCAAAACAGACTTGTATATCAGACATTAAAATCTCCTACAGACAGGTCTAGCTGACACTGGACTGCCTCCCAAACACACCAACAGATCACTGCAGTTTCAGGGTGACTTTTCAGTCTCTGGAAGCACAGGCTACAGGTCTCCATTTCCCAAGCCACTGAAAGCCAAGTACAATCATTTCTACAGTCATTCACGTAAACAAACACCTGCCTCGGCCAGAAGCTGCATTTAGTCGGTCTTGTCGATCAGGCATGACCACAAACTCCACTTCCTCATCAACTCCACATCCCAGTTCTGAGCTGAGCCAATGCAGCCACACTTCTCAGGACCAGACAGGTCACTTCTACAGAAGCAGCTGAGTTCCAAGAGGAGCTACAACATAGAACGTGCCCGGTAGACAGCTAGAGGACATTCAAATTTAAAAAACAAACAGTTTTTCTTTTCAGTGGGTCTACTAAGTTTATTGGCCTTACTAGCACCACAGTGTTAAACATGATAACGTTAAATTAACGTAACATCCCTATGGACTAGAGTTACTAGGTTTATTTCACATATGGAGCAGTTACTCCCATGTATATGATTTTTAAATTCATGGATGTCCCTTTTTAAAAAGGAAAAAAATTGAACATATCTCAGTCAAGCTATTCTAATGTCTTGGAATGTAACACAACATACCTGCTCTAGGTTAAGTACATAACTGTGTACCATTAATGTCCTACCAAACTTTTGAGAACATTGTCAACTCATGACCTAGGAGAAACTTTCTGAAGTCCACATGAAACTAATAATTTTGTAAGATGGTATCTGATGAATTTAAAACTATTTCTGCCCACATAATTTTCAGAAGATTGGTTCAGACCGACACGATTCAGATTCAGCTAAGTTTCTAATGATCTAAATACATTCATAGTCACTTGAAGCAAACTCATTTTTCCACCAATCCTATCCTTTAGTCTAGATAGATTTTCTTTTCCCCGGTGCTTACCTCGCTGATGTATTTATAGATAGCAATCAGATCCCCTTTCAGTCTTCATTTTGCTAAGATTAACAAGCTAAAGCTATTCCACTTCACTTGTGTTAATAAAGTTGTCTTTGCATCATTCCCACTGGGGTTCATTTTATCTGACTAGGTGTTACCAGGGATGCATTCAGATGAAGCTTCATCAAAGCCAAAAACCTTGACATTAATACTTTCCTCACTACAAAATTACAGTCCTGTATTTGCCCCATTTCATGACTTGTCACATTCACAATAAACCCGTGATTAAGTACTAGTCACTAGTTTTACTTCTTTTTCATCACTTCTAAGAAAATGTTCTATTATTAGCACACATCCAATTTTTTTTTTTTTTTTGCACTCATCACATCTCCTAACCTTGCATTACCAGTGAGCGGTACCAGCACACTCCCACCCATACCAAGGTCATTAAGGAAAAATGGAACAGACTTTCCTCAAAAATGTATCAAAATGCACTGAAAACAAGGAGTTAGTGACAGCCAACATGACTTCATCATGGGCAAATCATGCCTGACTAATTTAGCGGCCTTCTGTGCTGGACGTCAATGGACAAGGGACGAGCTACGCATGTCACCTGCCTGGACACCTGCACAGCCTTTAATATGGTCCCCCCCAACATTCTTACCCCTAGATTAGACAGACATGGGTTTGATGCACGGACTGTTAGATGGACAAGGAATTGTCGGGTGGGTCGTCCAAAGAGTTCCAGTCAATGCCGGAATGTTCAAGTGAAAACCAGCAACAAGTGGTATCTGTATCCCTCAGGGATGCGTACCGGGACCCGTATTATCCCGTGTCTTCATCAATGACACTGACACTGGAAGTGACATCACCCTTGGCAAGTCTGCACGTGACACCAAGCGAGCGATGCAGTGGATTCACGGCAGGGAAGGGATGCTGCCATCCACTGGGACCTTGACAGGAGTGAAGGGCGGCCCCATGGGAATCTCACGAGGGTCATCAAGGCCAGGTGCAAGGTCCTGTACACGGGTCAGGGCAATCCCCAATATCATAGATAGAGAAGGTCTCAGATCAGACTGCCACATTCCACCTGGGACTGCATTTTACTCCATGTTCCATCTACCCCAATGTCTTTATTCTTTCCTCTAAGGCTTTGCTTAATATTGAGGCCAGATCAATTCAAGCATTAAAGTGTCAGAGTAAGATTTAAATCCAAGTAAGACCACATTTTGAGAAACAAAGGGGAGAAAAATTCTGATTTGACTATTTTTTTTTCATTTCATGCAAACACTTATTTTCCTTTTTATTTTCTTCCTCTTTCATGTTATTAAACACATGAAGTCCTACAGCAGGATAATATTCAGCACACTATCTTAATTCACAAGACCTTGTTCATATAGGAATGAATTGAAAATATCTATTTTCCTTTACATAACCATCTATTTCTACATACTTTCAAATACTAAAATGAAATATGACATCGACATTGCTAAAAAATTTAAAATGCCAGGAAATAACCTTACACAATCCAAAACAACACTAAAAGGCAAGAGAAGCTAGAGGCCAAGATAACCACGCCCCAAGTAAAGTCTTACCACCTTAAGAAAAACAAAGTTGGTAAAATTCTAACTTGTGTTTATACACTTTTATTTTCAAAAATACCACATTGGAAATTACCTTAGTAGAGTCATTTTGCTGATTTTTTTTCTTTTCAAAGAAATTAGCTTACTCACTTATCAGGTTCATCTGACACCACAACGCTTGTAAACTGACAACTTCCAAACTGGAAAGTGTAATACTTACCTAATTAGTCACGGTTGGTTTTTCACTTTTAATACAGCAAGTTCTCTTCAGAAGCCTTTTCTACTTGAATTCATGGCTTACAAGGAAAGTATGTAAAATCCTTTAGTGACTGATGGTCACAAAGATCTGGTTAACAAACATCGCCCAAAGACAAAGTTGGTCAGAAAGTAAAATGTTCACAAAACATGGTCGGGCCAAACCAGGCGCAATTTATTATTTCCACAATGGACAGTGAGTGCACTAAATATTCAGACCTATTTACAGATGCAATAAAACAGCTCCTCTCAATCCTCTCAAACTTTCTACTTTTCAACCTGGCCTTGAACAACAGTACATTGTTCATGCATAATACAGAATGTTTTTATAATATTAATAAAAATGTCTTGTGGTGATCTAGAACACCTGCTTATGCTATCAACAAGCAGCATGAGTAGGCACTTTATAGTAATTACAATGCAAAGGTGAAGCTTTTATACCCATAATCATTGGTATACACTAGAAGGACAAGATGTGAGGTTTGGATAGTGTTTCACTGTTTAGTGAAGCAACAGCAATACTAAGTAAAACAGAGTCCTATAAATTTCAGGTAAAGGATGAAACTTCTAAATCTTCACTGCTGTATACCTCTATCACCCCTGGAAAATATTCCATAACTGAATCTTAAAACAAATGACAAACTAGTTCTGCCAAAATATAATCTATAATACACCTGACTTCACAGATCAATATAACTCCCTTTTTACAAGGCAGTTTTAAATGTCTAGCACAGTGGTAGAGACAATTGTATAACATAATACAACCTAATAAGCAACACCAGGTAAAAAGCATCTTCCTTTCTTCTTCCTCAACACATTCCCATAAATCATCCCGTGCTTCGATTATCATTAATACATATAATTTAAAGAAATTAAAATACTAACAAATACTACATTTGAGCCATGAAACAATGGATAGAACTACACATATAAGAGCAAACAATGCCAAGAATCACTCTTGAATTTAAAAGAAAAAAAGTCAGACTATGTGTTGTATACTGAGTCATTTTATTGCCATTATGCAATTCTCAGCCAGCAAAAATATTAACTTAAATGGAACCACTTCAAAGTATCAGAAAGTCACAACTATATTAGTAATCACCTACAACCAGTTTTTCCCTCTCTACATTCCCACTATTTAGTTTCAAAAATGTTCCTGAATGAAGATACCAGAAAACTGACATCCCAATCACCTTTTTTTTCTAACTTATCTCAGAAAATCGGGACATCACAGATTTGCTGGTACTTTGAAGAGAGTGAAAACAGGCATAAAATTTGACATAATCAAGATACACACAAGTAAGGCAGTGAGATCACATTTGAGGACTTCAAACTCTGCCTACACCAAAAGGCATCACAGGCCAATTCTGGCAACAGACCTTGAGGGCAAGGGATGTATTTAACATTGAGCTATTTTTGCCTTTAAATTCCACCTTCTTGATTTGCAGCAACACATATCCCATGGCTTTCAGTGTTACCAATAGCAGTGTAATGATTACAAAATAATCTACAGCAGTATTTTTGTATTATTTAAAAGGTTGTCGAAATCTGCATTTTAGAATAAGCCGCAATGCTTGAGTGAAGTGCTCTCTACCTCCCATGAAAAGTCATTTGAACATACACCAGCTGATAGCTGATTTTATACACTGACAATTCTAGACTATGATTCAGATCAACAATCAGAAATTAAACATTCTCTGTCACACTGATCTCTTCTAGTAAATCAACCCATCAAAAAGAAATTTTACTGCACACAGACACATTCCAAATTTTTCTCCTTTCTGCTAAAAGAAAAGAGCAGCTCATTATTTTGAGATGTTTACAAAGGTAACATAACTGGACTTCACACACTTGTAAACAAGAACGTGAATAAAGGATATAAATGCAGAATATTCAGGCATTTTTATAATCTTGTGTTGCGAGTCAGACACCTCTGAATCACAAGAAATTCAAATTCTGAACACTATCTACTAATCTTCCAAAGCTCATCAAATCAACCAGTGTTGATTTTCAATTAGGTGTTGCAGAAGCACATCTTATGGCTGATTTAAACATTTGAAGAAGGTTTTTAAAGTTTTTTTAAAAAAAGGACCATAATCCAAGACCAACTTAAATCCATGTTACTTAAAATTGCAAAACCGGCTTCTTCAGGTTAAGGAAGAAGGAATTTCCATCAAAGTGCTAGAAATTTTTGAACTTAAAACTTCAAATGTTGCTATTAAACTACATGTCAGCTTTCAAAAAAAAAAGTAAAAAACATATTTACTCACTGGGCATCAACTCCAGATTCCCATCATCTTCACTAAACTAGAGCTACCAACAATGATTACATGTATGAGTCACATGAAGAAGACATCAGTAAGAAGCAGATGTTCCACTTTCCAAATGGGTTGCTTTTAAGTGTCTTGTATTTCAATTCTTCCTATCCAGTCCTAAATAAACTCCAACAACTTCAGATTTCAGAAACTAAACAAAATACGTTACAATACAAATGAAAGCCAACCTGTAGGAGCAATACGACTGAGGAACCTGGGTACAAGACCAGAATTTTGCAACGAGGCAAATTCTCAGTGCTCCATACTGAGTGTCTGAAAGTGATATTACGTAGTTTATCAACTGCCTCTCGGTTTCATCACTTTTAAGTACAATTTTTCCCCTTGTCACATTTGCACAACACTATGAAAAGTACTTATTTGTTTTGTGTTTTTTCTTAAGATATTCCCGATAGTTTCAGAATCCAAAGAAATCTACCTACCAAAGGTAGGAGGTACTAAAGGGGGACAGGGGGAATTAACCATGACCCTAACGCTATTAATGACTGAAATTTCTAGGACTACAAGCACTATAAAAACAAGATTGCAATCTTGGACACCAAGGGAACTATGTAATGTGTTAGCAACCATAAGACATGCTCTCTAGAACTCTCCTTGAATTACACTGAATAAAATTCAAGGATAAATGTATTACAGATCTTATTTTTGCTGACAGAGTAAATTAGGTTATATTAATAAAAAAAAGCAATTTCATCAGGCAATGATGAATTTAAAGCCTTGTTAACAACTTCTTAAGATAAGCACTACGCATCTTTTAATGAAATAGTTGTAAAGGGGCACACTATTTCACTGTTACCCTAAAGGTCAGCAAATCCACTATAACTTCCTGAGAAAGGAAACCAACAAAACAATTTGTTCAATTCAAATGTTTTGACTTAAACTGGATCTCTGTTACATACGCATCAACAGTATTAATAATAATACATATAGATGATTGCACCAATAAAATAACTTTGAATAAGCTGCTGCACTGAAAAAAAGTAGTTTTATTCTTTTAACAAAGTTTTATGCTTTTCCTACACTATGCTATATTTATTCTGAGTCATATATTCTCTTTCTTACCAACCAATTACTTTTTAAAAGGTGACACTCAGAATTCCCTACCACCAATATTGTATTCTTCAACACAGTATTTTAGAACTGGATTAGTTTGTGGCTCACAAACTGTTTTAAACACCTCTAAATAATAAACAGAAAATATTTCTTGAGCGTGCACTCGATGCTCCCTCAATTTATAGCACTTTCTATAGTATATTACTTCAATAACACACTAATAGAGAGTGCTGCAGTCTCATTACGCTTCATATTTTGTTTTTGCTTAGTCTGCTGTACAGAAATTTTCCTAGTACATGCATTAGCCTGAAACCAAAGTTTAAGCCTAAAGAATACACATTTCATAATCTAAGTGCATAAACACACAGCACAATGAAGATCACTGACTCAAAACGGCTTCACACAGAACGAATTTCTAATCTAGTATTTATTCTATCAACACACTGTTTCGTATCACACCAATATGGCTTAGTTCGAGCTCAAAAACACCTCAACATTTGCAGGCTTCGAATTACACACAGTATTTTTTTAATTAAAAAAAAAAAAAATTAAAATAATGTGCTTTCCCCCAACCTGTTCTTGCATCAACCTGTTCTGAACACAGCATACTGAAATGCGAGTGCAGCCAGACCGGCAGCATTTTAACAACAGAAAACCCAAGAGAAAATGACAAGTTCCTGCAAGGGTTTTGACTCTATGTATGAAAGTGCAATTTAAAAAAACTTAAAATTGAAGTTTTCATACGCATAATTAGATGCCAGGGTTTAATTGATTTGATGGATCAATAAAACAAGTATAGTTTGCTAATTTATCTAAATGCTAGGCCTGACTAAAGGTATTTTTGGGGGAATACAGTGTTCTTTTCTGATACAAATATTCATTTGTTCTAATTGTCCATGGAAGATTTTTACAACATCATAAACTCCACTCTGTCCTCTAAAACAATGAAAAATGAGCCCACTAAAAGTGGAAAACAGAAGAATGTACAGAATAGGCACGTACATGTGCTGACACCAGTCACAACATTTAAAAATGTTGTTCACATAAAAATGTTCATTAAAAATGTAAGTTCACATAATATTAACTACTTCAAAAAAAAAAAAAAACTAATACTGATGATTCCAAATTTGAAAGGTGCTGAGATTTTTCTCAATGCCCTTTACAAGTGTAAGATATCACCACAGAAACTACACGTTCTGACATGCTTTTCTTAAGGTCCTTGCCTTTCAACGATCACTCATTTCTGACAGAGCCCTTTCTCTCACAACTATCTAATTCATGAGGAGAGCAAACCACGGACACACACGATACCAGCACTAGCCGGGACCTATTTTGACAGCAGCACGTCAGCAGTCACAGCCATGCGGTCGGCACGCAACACACAGCAGACATAAAACTTCCGAGAGGCACGCATTCCATTTCCCTCACTCCCAGGGAAGAGGTGAGCTCGCTGTTTACGTTCCGATAGCCTGCCGGAGACATGACAGCTCTGGGGAAAGGGCGGGGAGCCCTTTGCCGGGCTGCGGTGCACCGGGGCGAAGGGCGCGGGTGCCGGGCACTGACGGTGCAGAGCCGCACCGACTCCGCCCGGACACCGGGGCCCCAACACGCCTGAGAGGAAAAGTGGGACAAGGCCAGACGTTAGGGCAGCCTCGTGAAGCCTGGAACCCCGCAAGGCTTCCACCGCCCGCTCCGGGGCCTCTCCTGCCCGCTGCTGCCAGAGGGAGCCCGCACCGCCAGCGACCGGAGAGCGACACTCGCGTCCCCGGGCGGCGTCGCCCGGGGCCGGGCCTAGGAGCGCGGCGGTGACACGGCGGGGCGGGCGGGGGCAGCGAGGGGGCGGCGATCCCACCCGGCACCGCGGATCCCCGCGGGATCCCAAGATGGCGGCGGCCGATCCCGCTCGCCGGCTCGGCGGCGCCCCCCATCCC
>VYZR01006513.1:2466-13978 GCA_013400675.1 Oxylabes madagascariensis
GATTCCATCACTTCCCTGGGAAGTCTGTTCTGGTGCTTGACAACCCTTTTGGTGAAGAAATTTTTCAGATCATATTCATTAAATAAAAAAAAAAAAATCCCAAAACAACAACCCAAAATCTGATTAATTTCACACCTTCTGCCAGGTTCTGCAAATGGTTTATTTTTTTTTAGAATGTGATACCAAGACAGTCTCAATTCTTTCTGCTGTTGACTCAAAAGGGTGTAGTCAGACCAGGCTGCCAGTACGTCCAGAAACTGAATAAACAGGAGCTGAAATGAGAACCACAAAGTTTAAACCATTATTATCTCTAAAGGATTGTGTTGGAGCAGTGGTGACTGCACAAGTGGAGTGTTTTTTCTCCCAGTTAGGAGAAATAGTTTGGATGAAATCTTATCACAACCACTTGCTAAACCAACTGGTACAAGGTGGATTAATTTAACAAAACTTACACAAACAGCAGGGAAGTTTGCAGTTGAAAGAATGGTACAAACTCAAGCACATCTCTTCAAATAAAGATGGACAGGGAAGGGATTTGCTGTCAAAGAAGGAATTTGCTGCTCTTTTGAATGATTCCATGATAAAAGTGGTTTTCTGTTTTTGTTTTGGATGCTTTTTTTTCCTCATGCTTAAAGATAAAGAGCTGACAGCTTAAATTTTGATGTTTCACATTTTACCAGCTCCCATTAGGTGGGATGGATTTTAGCCTGCAGATAAATTATCTTCATATGGCACAGGATAAACTCTGGAATTCTGTTCACCTGCACTTATTGGCCGTTTCTTTTCTCTGTGCCATCCCTGTCCTTCCTCTCAGGAGTTTGGGGACTGCTGGCTGAAAGCAGAGCATCCCAAGGTGTCCTCACTGCTGGAGAGAGGCCTTTTTTGAAGTGAGATGTACCCAGATGGCCTGAGAGAACTGTCAGCAGGTGGCCTAGTTTGAAGCTGTCTTTGGCAAGTTCTGCACACCCAGAGGACAGAATTAGTGGCTTGATTGATCACACAGATTTTATATGCCTTAGTAAGAGAAATACACTGCTCCATGCAGGCGTGCTACAGGAGACATTGCCTACGTTTGCAGCGGAGTTTGATGCAAGGTGTTTTGGAGGGATGTGTGAGAAAAAGTTAGGACTAATTTTAGACCAACTCTAAACTCTTTTAGTTCTCCAGTTCTAGAAAACTTGATATTTTTAGAGGGCAATTCACTTGACTACTCTCAGCTCTTCATTTTTAGTGAGATGAAATGGCTCCTGTGATTACATATTTAAGAAGGAAGGAAAAAAGCCTCCCTGTTGGAGTGAGAATGTGTGAGAGGAAGAGCTCTGCAGATGCCAAGGTCAGTTCAGAAGGAGAGGCAGGACCTGCTCCAGGTGCTGGAGCTGAGATTCCCCTGCAGCCCATGGTGAGGACCATGGAGAGGCAGCTGTGCCCCTGCAGCCTGTGGGGTCCATGGGAAGCAGAGATCCACCTGCAGCCATGGAGGAGCCCAGAACAGAGCAGGGGATGCCCAAAGGAGGCTGTGACTCTGCAGGAAGCCTGTTCTGAAGCAGGGTCCTGGCAGGACATGTGTCGCCATGGAGAGAGGAGCCCACGCTGGGCAGGATTTCTGGCAGGATTTCTGAACCCGCAGTGGACCCCACTGGAGCAGCCCATTCCTGAGGGACTGCAGCCTGGGGGAGGGATCCACACTGGAGCAGTTCATGCAGAACTCCAGCTCGTGGGAAGGACTCACACAGAAACAGTTTGTCCTGGGATCTGGATCTGTCTCCTGGGAGAGGAAGCCCACACTGGAGCATGGGAAGGGTGTGAGGAGCTTTCCCTCTGAGAAGCAAGGAGCAACAGGAACACCATGTGATGGACTGACCACAGCCCCCTTCCCTGTCCCCCTGCTGAGGGAAGGAGGGCCAGAAAATCCAGGGTGAAGCCGAGCTTGAGATTTTATTTTTGTTCTTATTACCCTACACATTTGCTGAGCAAGGTTATCTTCCTTCCAGAGGTTGGGGCACTGTGGAGAAAGTTTAAAGGGTGAGGGCAGTGGAGCTCCCAGTGTCATTCCAACAGGGAAGACCTGGGCATGAGCACAATTGCTCCTCTTGGAAAATCCTGTCACAGCAATATCCTTCACGATGGTGTGAGTCGATCCAGCAGAGTCCACGGCTCAGTTAACAGGTTCTGGCAGACAGAAGATGAGCCCCCAGAGGAGAGGATGGCACCCACCTCACTGAGCTCCTCTGTGCCTCAAGCTCTGCACAGGGGTGGTGTTAACTGACTGTGTCACATGCTGCAGTGTATGACTGTGAGGTTTGCACAGCCTGGCCCTCTAATGAGTCCTGGCACCTATTTCTCTGACAATAATAGGAATAGGAACAGTTTTGTTGGACACATCCAGATGGATGAAGCCCTTGCGCTCAAATCCCCTTCTTTCATTCCGTTTCTTGTAGTCAAGGATGAAATCGTGTAAGCAGAGCAGGGAGTTAATTTTTATCTCAGTTGATGTCTGTGATATTAAGCATCAAGCCACAATTATTATTTTTTTAATAACCATGTGAGTAAATGCACTGAACATCTCAGACACCCTGCCCTAGGCACATGACCACGTTTGCTCTGCACTGGTGTTCTTTGTGCTGCACCAGGATTGCCCCACAGTGCTGTGCAGTGAGCATGGAGCTTCATGGTGGGTGTTGAAAAGACACCTTGCAGTGCTCTGGTGTATCAGTAATGGAAATGCTGCCATTCTGATTTATTCTTCATTTGCTGTTGCATTAAATCAATATTTTTTTTGAAGCTGCTTTAAAAATAGAAAGAAAAATTGAATGAATGAACTGGTAGGCTGAAGGATATTTTCCCTGTACCTTTCTTTTTTCCAGTACATTTTTTTTTTCTAAAAAAATCAATAAAGTATTCAGTTTTCTGTCCTTGCAAGCATGTCCAATATTGGTTTTTATTTCTCTGTTTTCCATGGTACATGCCACTTATGTTCAATCAAGCTTGGGAAGACCAGCAGTTTCTTAGTTTTCTTCAGTCAGTGGAATATTTTCCAAACTGTGGAGATTTTTTCCTCTGAGATTCCTGAAAAAATTGTTCAACAAGTTGAATCCTTGAGTCTCACCTCTTCCCTATACCTAAACTAGTTCATGAGACAGTTGACAACATTCAACTACATCCTCAGCATGGCCTGGCACAATCAAAATCTTCTTAAATGCCTCGGTTTTGTGGTTTGCCTGGGGCTATTTTTATACTATTTTTGTTAGTGAGCTTCTTTCCCAGCCATCTATGAACCCTTACTGTGCCAGGATTTTCACTCACATGTGGTTTTTTTTTTTGCTGGGATTTTGCCATATGTAGTAAGACTGAATCTTACCAAATATGAACAAGTCGCAGATTTAAAGCTACTGGACAAGGACTGTGATTTAAAAAATAACCCTCTCACTCCTTTTCTTATTTCGCTGTTGAGATTTTAGTGCCCTGACTACTTTGCTGCTTGAGCAAGGAAAGCAAGTCAAGACCAGTTAGTAAGACCAGTTAAGGTGGGAGCTAAGAAGAGGAAATCAGTGATCTGTTACTAACAATGACAATTTCACCACCTGCAATAAACTGGGGAATAAACTCAATTTCCTCTAATTGCCAGCTTTGATGAGTTGTTAGCCATGATTTCTGCAACTCTTTCCTGGAGATAAGTGACATTCCCCAGAAGGACTTTGATTTATATTTCACATCTACTGGGTTTTGAGTCTGTAGCAACTAAGTCCTCTTTAAAGAAATGAATGTTTTGAGAAAGACCATGTTCCTGCTATCTCCTGGTGCCAAGGGCTCTGGATGATGCTCTAAATTACAGCCATCTTTTCCTTCTTTTCCAGCTTTCTTTGCCCTTTCCAAGTCCTGGCCATCCGGAGTTATGCTGCTGTCTCCAACCCTCACTAAATGCTGATGTTTATGGCTCTGCTCCATGTTGGTGTGAGGAACTGGAGGTGAAGAGGACACCAGGTGTCCCCTGTCCTCAGCACTTACAGCTACAAAGCAGGCAGTTACCTTGGTCTCTTCCCAAGGCTTGGGGGCAGCAGCACAGGGGTGGTTTTGGAGGGCTCAGAGCTCCACATCCGAAGAGTTTCCTGGTGCCTGCAGCTGTTTTGGCACACAGTGACAGTTTGCAATACTGAAGTTCTTGCTTAGACTGAATTTCTTCTTTGGAAAATCGTGTACTCTTCACCTTTCTCTGCCAGGGTTTTCACCCCCTGAATAAAACATGGGGTTAACCATGAGCATGTTCAGCAGAGCAGCCTCAAACCAACCGAGCAAAAAGCTCTGTGTTCCTGTTAATCCTGCAGTGAACTGGCCTCAAGTCATTTGCCACACAGGGTCTTTGATGGTGCAGCCTGGATTTTGGGTCAGTTAGAAACTCCCCTTCTGGAGTTTCATGCTTCCTCCCTTTGTATGCAGTGCTTTGGGGCTGAAGGACCTGACTGTGTCAAGGAAGGGTGAACTGACTGGAGCCAGTCTGTACCCAAAACCTGGGCTACTCCCAGTTCTTTCATAAGGAAATGAGAAAACAAGTTGCTTTTCCTTTTTATGTAATCATCAGAGAGTAGTATCCAGCCTTACTGTGAGACTCTGCCCTGGCCTAGAGGAATCTCAATATTTCTGGAAATCATTTGCTGCCTCTTGTCTTTTACCATTTTAGGAGAGAATCCTTTTTTTGCCTTTTACTGCTAGAATACAATCCTACCACCTTTGGCATGTATAGAAAGACACCCGTGAAATCATGACAATATTTTTTTAAATGAAACCAAAAGAATGTCATCATCTCTATTTATCTTTAATACTAAAATGTCAAGTGAAGTCATTTATTAAAATCTTTCAGTGACTTCTGCAGCCTCTTAATTCCTATCCCCTGCCAGAAAGGTGATAGGGTAAGTGTCGAGTTATAAAGCATCCAAAAATGTTTGCTGCAATATTCTTTCTGTATCCAGGACTGGATTCAGTTTGCTGTGTTACCTAGGAAAGTGATTCTTGACCAGAGCTGATGAAAGAGAACTGACTCTGAGATTCAGCTGTACAGACTCAGAAATCTGCCTTTAGTGAAGAAAATCGAGGATCAATCCCTGTGTTTCATCTTTGCAAATTTCTTTTGCAGGCTTCAGGTTTTATTTTGCTGCAGTGGAGATTGAAAGGGCTCCAGTTAATGTAAAATTTTCTGAGTTCAGGGTAGTGATGTGATTGATTTACACACACATCTTTTTACCATCCAGCCCAGTCTTATAAGTGCCTGGTGCTGCTGGTGAAGAAAAGTGAAATGCAATACTGAAAGAAGCTTTTATTGCATCTGTGAAAGCAACTTTTAGTACTGCAGATCTTTTTCCTCTCTTATCAGAAAAGTAAGAATAAGTTGATGAGAAAAAGCACCTTCAAGTTTAAAAGCATCCTCCGTTCTGTGGTGGGGGTGATGCTCAGGGTTCCAGCTGTGCTGGCAGGAGGGACCCAGCAGCGTGTGACATGTGGTGTGACAGACTTTGCCTGGCTTAGCCCCTTCCCCTGCCTGGGGCACTCCTGGGTCCCTCTGAGGAGTCCCTACACTTTGGGAAGCTGCCTGGCACGGGCAGAGGGGCAGGATGCTGCAGAGAGGGAATTTCATGGGATGAGATGGATGATCGACAGCAGTAGCACCGGGGAGAGTGAGAGAGGGAGGAACAGCGCAGAATCCAGGGTCTGGGAGTCCGAGATGGGAAGTGGGAGAAGGAGGGAGATTGGCTCGTACTGAGGGACAGAAGGATATTCTCCACTCCCTCTTGAACTCTAAAACTTGAAACAAGAGCACTGTGGATTTATGCTTTCACAGATCACCGTGGTCCAGACTTTGAAATAAAAGCAGCTGTGGAGCTCTAGGGGGGATGCCCTATACAGAGTTCAATAATAAGGTAAGTCCTTTTTCTCCTCTTCTGGTAAGGTGCTAAAAGTGTGGGCATTTAGATGCACAAGAATATGCAGGTGCAAAATGGTAAACACAGATAAACACCAGGGTGCTTATCTTACCTATTTTCGCTGTATTCTTTATTTAGGTCCATTTTCTTGTTATCTTTACTCCTACTTAGTTTCTCAGAGAATCCTTTTGATTGCTATTCTATTTTCCTTCTCCTTCCCATCATAGGAATGAAGATGTCAGGGTGCAGCCTTCTGAAAAGTACCTAAGAAATTCAGAAAAAATTCCTGAAAGTTTTGATATTGCACAGTGACATTTGTTCTTTTCTCTCCTCCATCCCTTCCGAAGGTATTGGACTCTCCAGGCATGTGTGATATAACCAGGGATGATTTCATGATATAACAGGACTGGCCAGTCTAATGCCATTCTAATAAATGCTGTCCTTTTTGGACTGATGTTTCCATTAGTCTTTCTGAAATTCTGCCCAAATCTGGCATTGTCTTTATTACAGAATGAATTTGGAAGAGAACTGATCATTTGTGTCTTTGGGCAATGCCAGGAGCCTAAAACATTGATTGATTTGATACTGATTATCTGATTGGTATTGATTTTATGCTGATCATTGGTTAATTTCAAAGTAAGAAATTAAAATAAGTACCCCAAAACATTCCCTTACAACAAGAGAGAAAATATTTGCAGAAACTTGGCTCACAGACAGAAGGGAACTGCCTGGAGTTGTACAACTGGAGGTCAGCACACGGTTGTGATGGCACTTTGCACCAAAGAAAATGCAGTTCTTTGTATTTAGCAGAACCCTAGGCTTCATTTAATAATAAAATAGCATTGAAGTACTCACCTGAGAATCAGACATCAACAAATCCTTGTATTTGCATGCATTTGGAGGATGTTTCTTTGCTGAGCTGGATGCAGATGCCTGCTCTGTGTGCCTGCCTGCACCCCAGTTTGCAGGGCTGAACTTCCTCAGTAGTAAACAGGCAGCAAAAGGAAAACTTTAATATCAGGGTCAGCCTGTAACAAGAGGAGAGAGATCCAGCAGAGAGAGAAAGTTGCATGCCCAGCCCCTGACTCGTTACATGACTGCACGCAGATGACTAAGCCGCTCTAATTAAGTTTATGAGCTGGAAAATAGTTGTGCATTTAGTTACTCCAAGAGTTATGTTTTACATGAGGAAGGATCAGATGAGATTTCATGTGCTGGTCCGCCAGAAAACTACTTGTTTGTCCCCGGGCCAGAGTCAGGTGTTTGTGTGCCTCCAGGACGTTTGTTTAGTGGACAAATGGGCAATGATGTCGAAGCAGAGCAACAGGATTTCCTCTGCAATAGGAAAATTCTATGGAAAAGTGCTCCAGGAGCCTAAACCAAAATTTCAGGCGCTGTATCTTGTGATCTGGCTCTGCCTTTCTGTTCTTCATCTGGTCTTGTTTTCGTGCCTTTTCCTTGTTGCTTGTTCTCCAGTGGTGCTACAATTGGGGTACAGATTTCTTGGTTAAAACGCCACTTGCTGGGTTACTTTGTTCCCCTCCTATTGATGCTTGGCTGTGACTGCTTTCCGTTTTCTTCTAGACAGCCTCTGCTGATTATGTAGCTCCCACATTTGAGTGGCACATGCCTTTTTTCACAAGTCAGCCTTAGGGAAGCAGGCGTGTGAAATGCTGCACTGTCGCTACCACAGAAAGATTCAATAAAACCTTTACAGCCTCTCCACATCCTGTGAAATGCCTGCTTCTGTTTTCTTAAGCTTTGTTTTGGCTCAGGTCTACAAAGACAGCCAGGTTCCCTCTGCGAGATTAGGAGAGGGGTAGAGCCAGATATTTGCCACGTTGCTTTGCTGTAGCAGCTTCACAGCGTTGATCTGGTCACTCCCAGGACTCCCAGGAAAAATATTACAAGAAAATATGGCCCTTTCTGTCCCAGACAAGAGCAGAGGTGGGTACCACGAAATTCATGCTCAAGGTGAGCTTAAACATAGATGTAAGGAAATTCCGATGTGTCAGAGGGATCCCTGGGAATACAGTGGCAACACAGATCTTTTCGTCCTAATAGGCTGGCTATCATCACTGATTTTATCATCACTGATAAAAGAAGTGATGATAAAGGGTGATCAGATCTTGTTGCAGGGTTGTTGCCTACGGTGCTTTAGATTGGGTTTATGACCTAAAGCCCAGCATCAAGAAGTCTCTATTGTTGTTTATCAAACATTTACCTTTACATGGGTCGTAATTTTAATATCCCAAATTGAGTTGTTGTCAGTGCTTCTTAAATGCCTTCTATTCACCAGCAAAAATAATGTTAGGTTTTGAATTCAAGTTCCTGTGAATTTATCTGATTGCTTTCCTCTCACCTTCCTGTATTGAGACCTCTTGCAATTCATGCATACTTTGTGGTATATTATCATGGTGAATTGAAATTTTTTATGGAAACATTAAAAGCACTTTTGTTGCCCCATTCTTGCCAAGTCAATATTCTCCTACCGTTTTCCATATGTGTTACCTGTTCAAGGCACTTGAATTTCCCTTTATTGTACACAGCCTTGTTCATAATCTATTTTGTATTAACAGGGGTTTTATCAAGGCTGAATTCAGCAGATTATTGGATCTGCACTAATTATACCCCTAAAATACTGAAATGAATCCTTAATATTGTTCTTCCCCAAAAGGATCTACCTATATCAGATATTAAGGATTTGGGAGGAAAATGAGTCTCTCTGACCTAATGAAGTTGTTTAAGAAGCGTGTGATCTCAAGTTTCTTTCTTTGAAAATTTTGAATAACCTCAGGAAAAATTTACCTCAGGGGGCTGTGAAATGTCCATTATTAGGAGCAGTCTGGACACTCTTCTGTAACAACAAAACCAGAATTTAACCTGCTGTGAANTATGTGTTACCTGTTCAAGGCACTTGAATTTCCCTTTATTGTACACAGCCTTGTTCATAATCTATTTTGTATTAACAGGGGTTTTATCAAGGCTGAATTCAGCAGATTATTGGATCTGTACTAATTATACCCCTAAAATACTGAAATGAATCCTTAATATTGTTCTTCCCCAAAAGGATCTACCTATATCAGATATTAAGGATTTGGGAGGAAAATGAGTCTCTCTGATCTAATGAAGTAAGTTGTTTAAGAAGTGTGTGATCTCAAGTTTCTTTCGATGAAAATTTTGAATAACCTCAGGAAAAATTTACCTCAGGGGGCTGTGAAATGTCCATTATTAGGAGCAGTCTGGACACTCTTCTGTAACAACAAAACCAGAATTTAACCTGCTGTGAAATCAGATAAGGGCTGAAGGAAGTATTCCATGATTTGCATCCCCCAGCACCTTCAGTTTCTGTTCCTGGACAAATATATACATATATGGCCGTTTTCAGGGATATTAGCGGGCAAGAGAGCATTTTTTGTTGTTTTATTGAGCTATGGGAAAGCAAACCCACAAATAAATTGGATAATTTGGATGACTTCAGGCTTGTGGATGTTGTTAGGTGTCCTCTGGACATTGAGAACTAACTGTATAAATTTTGAAAACAGTAATGCTTGTGGTTTTTCGCATCAAACATTGAAAACATATCAGGCTGCTGAGACTAATCTGAAATTTCAATTTTGAGCTCTTTATTGTAAATATATCAGTTTTCTTCTGAAGATGCTGTACTGGGGAAAAAAAAACCAAACCCACAACTTCTGATCTCAGAGAATATCTGCAAAATCTTAGTCTGTTAAAGTTAAGAACTTCATTTGTACTTCATGGTACCTCCCCATCCCTTAGGACACCTTGTGGTTTATAATAATTTTCCAAACCAGCAGAACACATTATTCTTGCTCGAATCACTGACTTGGGAGCCATTGCACCAGAACACATCAGTCCTCTGGTCCACCTTCCCTTGTAGATGCAAATTCCCTCTGTTCTTCTTTGTGGGGTTTAGCAATTTGCTGCAAATTCCACATCAAGTAGAAGAAGGGATGAGGCTTGGCAGGACCCAGGGGGTTGCTCTGTGCTCGGTCCTCCAGACCTTTCTGCTCCCTCAGAAATTTAGGGGACTGTAAGAATTTCCTTCAGAAGATGGGAAAACAGGCACACCAGAATAGAAACGTGGGGAGTGGCAAAGTCTTGGTGTCTGATGAAATATAAATGGACGAAACCCCAGCCAGGACAGGTTGTGTCAGTGTTTTAGAGCTGCCAAGGCAGCAGTTACCTGAAGTTCCCGCCTTCTCCAGGTGATGCTGTAGAGGGATATGGGACCTAAAGGCCTCACAAGGTGGAGGTTTTTGGGACATGGAAAATCTCCTGCTGTGCCTGTTGTGATCCAGCCACTGAGGGGTCTGCAAAACCCTGAAACCAAATGTCAGTGCCAGATAAATAATGGAAATAAACCAACTGGGGCAGGGTTAGGCTGGATATCCGGAAGGAATTCTTTACTGTGAGGGTGGTAAGGCCCTGGCACAGGCTGCCCAGAGGAGCTGTGAGTGCCCCATCCCTGGAAGTGTTCCAGTCCAGGGTGGATAGATCTCTGAAGCAACCTGGGCTAGAGGAAGGTGTCCCTGCCCCATGGCAGAGGTTGGAATGAGATGATCTCTGAGGTCCCTTGCAACCCAAACCACTCTCTTCTGTGATTCTGTAATAAATGACAGGTAACAGTCCGGTCCTTTTGGTTGCTGTCACTCATCTCCTGCAAAACATCATGTTTTAGGCAACTCTGTGTGAAAATTCCCTGGATTTGCCTAAACCTTAGGAAAAACATCAGGTGCTTTTTAGCAACAACCAAGAGTTTCTCCCCGCTCCTTCTGTGCCCTCGCTACAGGAGGAAGAGGTCAGGAAGGAAATCATTGTTATGTGGTCGACTTCTATCCTGACAGAGGTGGGGATGGTGTGCAGGTAAGATGGTAAGAACAGGCTGGCCAAGCCATTAAGGACATGTTGAAACACCCCCAGTGTGAGATGAGGAGAGAGCAGGGAACAAAAGTGATGTAGGGCTGGCAAAGCTGCATTGATTGGGCCAAATAAGAAACCTCAAATCACTTTTTTTTCTTTAATCTCAGAAGTTTTGAGGCTTGATATTGAAATTTTATAGTGTCTGAGCCAGGAGTTTGTATCTCTTGAGGTTGGCTGTAGTGGAACAGTTCCATTTTAAAGAATATATTATTTAAAAGTGGAATTGTTTGTGTATTAATTAAATATGAGTGTCTGCAGCACTGATACAAGCATGAACCCATTTCCAATAATCAGAGTGAGTTGGTTTCTTTTGTTGTGGTTTTAAATCTGTTTTCACAGGCACTGGGGACCTTCCAGCACAGAATGTGCTGGAAAGTGGGTCAGTAGATGGGCTGGATGGCAGTCTGTGCTGCAGTGCTCTCTGCCCCCAGCTTTGGACATTGGAGACAGACCAGTGTGGAACCTTTTGGTCCTCTGAGCCAGCAAAACCAAAACCAAACCAGTTCTTGATAACTGGATTGTTTCCCAGTGCTTGTCCAAGTGTGTCTACCACACTGCATGAGGCATTTATGTCACAAAATATCTTTTGGGAGCCTGGGTTTTAATGTATGGTTATTAATCAGAATCAAGGAATCAACTATAAACAGGCTTATCAT
>VYZR01006514.1:3108-17547 GCA_013400675.1 Oxylabes madagascariensis
GCCATTGGCCGGAAGCGCCGCCCCGGAAGCGCGGGGCCGTTCCGCAGCGGGCGCAGGTGGGCGCGGAGCGCCGGGAAGAGCACCGGGAGCAGGGAGCCACCCCTTCCCCGCATCCCACCTACCCTGCCCCCCGCATCCCGCCTCACCCTGCCCCCCCCCGGCCGCGCCGGTACCCCGGGGGTGACGGCCTGCGCCCGCCCCAACCGCTCTCGGAGAGCGGAACGCAACGCCTGACGTTATCCAGCCTCCTCAGGCTGGCTGGTCCTTCATGGAAAACAGGGGAAACGCGTCGGTTTTCTGTTCTCCCGCTGGCTACAAGGCCGTGCCGTGCCGGGGCTCGGCGGGCCGCGCTGCCCGAGCCGGCCCCGCCGTGGGGGCTCACGGGGGGCGCAGCCCCGGCCCCACCGCCTCCCCATCCTTCCCTTTTCCACTCTTTATTCCCTTCTGACCAGGTGGCGGAGCATCGCCGAGTCGCCGAGGGAACCCATCAGGGCGCTGTGTCACCCGGGGATCGCTGGTGCGTCGGGCCGAGGTACGGATGGGGTTTTTTTTTTTTTGGTCGGGAATCTCGATAGGAAGCGGCTGCAGGGGCAGCACAACAGATAATGTCTCCCCGGGAGGGAGCAGGGAGGGACGGCACACAGGGAATGGCTTCCCAGTGCCAGAGGAATATTTAATAATTTATAAATTAATAAGGAATATTTCCCTGTGAGGGTGGGGAGGCCCTGGCACAGGGTGCCCAGAGCAGCTGTGGCTGCCCCTGGATCCCTGGCAGTGTCCCAGGTGAGGTTGGACAGAGCTTGGAGCAACCTGGGACAGTGGAACGTGTCCCTGCCCGTAGAAGGAAATTATTTTGAAGCTCTCTTCCTACCCAAATAATTCCATAATTCTGTAATTCTGCAGCCCGAGGTGTTCCCTCCAGTTGCTTTCTTCAGCTGCAGGATGAATCCACATTTTGCTGGAAATTTAATATTTAGGAGGTTCTGGTGGAGACAGCATCTTAAAATATTTTTTTTAAAAATAAGTTTAAAGGATTAACTCATTTGTGTTGTCTCATGAGATTCATCTCAGACTTCAGAGAGCAGATTTAAACTGTATTTGAAGCAGCCAGAACAGAACCTGAAAGTAGTCACCTGGGAACTGATACTCTGTTTTTCCACAGGCCTAAAAACCTTCAGGCTAGCTAAGAAAAACAAAACAAAACAAAACAAAACTGGTCCTTAGTGATGTATGCACATCTGCTTCTTCATTCTCCATCTTGGAAAGCTTTTGTTTTGCTTCTTGCTGTGAAAATTGAGATGTCAGCAGCCTGGAGAGGGGGACTGTGAAGGACAAAGTTGTGTGGCAGCAGAGTGTGTCTAATATATTGCTCGTCAGCACTGGCAGGGACAGGTCTAGCCCTGATTAACTGCTTCCTCTCCCAGCTGGACCTCCTTGCTTTGCTTTTCTGCCTTTCTTTTTTTTAGCGTAGACTCCAAGGTGCAAATTTTGAAGACTAGTGGGGTTTCAGAGAGAGGGCGTGGTTCATTTTCTAATAGTTAATTGTATGGGGTTGGTGTGGGATCAAGTGAGGGCAGGAGGAGGAAAGTAACCCATTTTCTAATTCTCTCAAATTCTGACTGGAATTTTTTTCCCCTTTCCCACTGTCCCGCCCTTCAGTGGTAGCAACCCATTGGATGGATTTGCTTTCTGCTGTCTAATTTCTCCTTAAATAAAAATGGATTGAGCAAAACAAAACCTTTGGACTCTTAATGTAGCAGGAACTGGGCTAATATTGGCAGCTTGCTGCTTAAACTGTTTTTGTGTGG
Source organism: Oxylabes madagascariensis (assembly GCA_013400675.1). Classification (NCBI taxonomy): domain Eukaryota; kingdom Metazoa; phylum Chordata; class Aves; order Passeriformes; family Timaliidae; genus Oxylabes; species Oxylabes madagascariensis. Next base: position 4,917 of record VYZR01006514.1, read on the forward strand.
TTTAAGCAAAAACTCTTATTTCCTGAATTTCTTTTCCTTAGTTGCATCTGTAGGACTGATGAATTAATAGGAAATTGGTTTGGTATTTTTTGTTAAAATGGTAAGAATGTCCCCTTTGTTGGAGGCTTTATAACACTGGAACACACAGCATTTCTGAAACTTCAGCAGCTAATTTATAATTAAAGATCGAATATGCTTGACTATCAAACGTGTTTTCTATTTACTGTTTAAATACTGTTTTCTCAGCTTGTGGCATACAAACGCCGCCACCCTAAGCTGTTTGGTTTTTTTTTTTCCCCCTCACCATCTCCATGCCAGCGCAGGAGGAAGCCATGGTGTGCATTCCCTGCATCGTGATCCCTGTCCTGCTCTGGGTCTACAAGAAGTTCGTGGAGCCCTACATCTACCCCGTGATCGCGCCCTTCATCAAGCGCGTCTGGCCCAAGAGGGCCGTGCAGGAGCCAGCAGACACCAGGCAGGGCCCAGGAGGCAGCGCTGGGGACCTCCAGGGACCTGCAGCCACCAAAAGAGGCCAGGAGGATGGATCTGGAAGCCACCAGGTAAGATTAATTCACCCAGCCAAGCGGGATGAGCCACCCAGTGGTAGCTCAGGGCAGGCACTGCAGGAGGGTGGATGGCTGGGTGTGCTAACAGATATTTTGGTGGCTGTTTTCTTAGAAACAGATATGCCAGCTAGAAACAGTTGCTTCAAGATGCCTTCTGGTCTCAAAGGTATAGGAGTTGTGCCCCTGTCCTGAAACACCTTTATTTTTTTTTTTTTTCAACAACTGGCTGTTCTTTCAGAGGAAAAAAGAAGTCAAATATTTGGTAAATCACTACAGATGTATGAAGCAGAAGTTAAAAAAGCTCCTCTCTTCAGCCAGCTCTGCCACTTGTAATGGGGGAGGATGCTTAGTGTGTGTAAATTATGCTTTTATTATTTATTGTCTATCACAACACAAGGATTTGTAAATGTTGTTGCTGCCCTCATCCCTCCCTTCCCCCCGAGGCAGTAATTATTTGTAAGTCTACACAGACACCACCACTTTTGGTTCTTGCCCCATATTTCTTCATAGATCTTTACTGACCTTGCTTCTAAAAGCCATTTCTGTTGCCAGCTGTTCCTGTTTTAGGTGTGAAGTTCTAATTTGACATCTCGTTAATGACACTGTTTTTTATTTGCAGACTGAAATCAATGGCATTGCAAATGGGAGTGCTGTAAAAAGATCCGCGGCAGTTTATGACAAGAAAACGGCTTAAAGGAGTTAATTCCTAAGGATTTTATTCCCTCATGTCCAGTATGAACTGCTGATAATTCCTTTCACTTTGCTACTTTTTTCTTTGCACATTTTAGCAGAATAAAAAAATTTATTGCTTGCAGAAGAGAGTCTCTTTTGCCACTAAAATGGCAGCTGGCTCATTTGTTTATTTAAAATATTTGAAAGCTGTAGTTCTTGTATTTTTCTCGCTGGAACTACTTTGCATCTACCATCTGTTTGGTGTGATTAGAGTTTAGGTTAAATAATTTAAGAATAAATCTGTCTGTGGACGGTAAATGTATCTTGGCATCTTGATGTCACTAAGTGCTAGTGCAGTACTTGAGGCTTTCACCTTAAAGGCTTTGTCTGTTTTTGGTGAAGAACTGTGGACTGCATTGTGACAACAAAAGCTCATCATTTATCTATGAAGCATTTGGATTTTTCATGTCAAATCTACGGATTAGCTAAAGGAGTTACGCTACATACAAAATTTACTTAGCTTACTAAAGCAGAAAGTCTTGATGTAATACTTTCCTTAATTATTTTCCTTGAAATATTATACCTTTTTTTTTTTTTTTCCTGAAGAGGAGCAGCAGAGGCATGATGCAAGAGAATGTTGCTTTATGTTCTGTTGTAGTGATTTAAAATGGTGCAGTTCTGGCTTTAAAAAAAACCAATCCAACATCCAACTAAAAACTCCTTAATTTCATGCTTGTGGAATTTTCGTTATAATAAACTAGGATTTTACTTAAAAATAAGTCACTTCATGCAATTATTACACAGAATCACAGAATTGGTAGTGTTCAGAGCTATAAACACTTCAAGTGGTGACAAAATCTTTGAAAACCTGGAGACAAGCCCCAGGCAGAAGGAGGTCTTAAAGTAACTGAGTTCATGATAAAGTGAACTGGGCAAGCTTTGCCTCCTCCTGGGAAGACGGATTCTGCTGCTGACTTACATTCCAACTGTGAAGGGTTTTAAGTATCCCCGTGCTTAGTAAGGGATAAAAGTGGCAATTCCTGCTTTTTCCTGTGTGCCAAACCAGAGAGCTCTTTCAAAGATTCAAAGTGAAACCATTCTGGCAGTATTGGATTACTCTTTATGATATAATTTCCCTAAAATCCTCCCTCAGGCAGGCCTAAAAATGCACCTTTTTATACAGGCAGTCCCTGAACTGTCACTGTGGTCCAGTCTTATTCTTGTGGCTGTGATTTCTCTCACCAGTTAATTAATTGCTCCGGTATCTAATTTTGCCCAGTGCCCCTGGTGAGGTGCCTCATTTCCTGCCAGTGCCTGGTTTGGTCAGACCTGGTGTGATTCGATCTGCAGCGTTCACAGATGTGCCCCTGTAGCCACAGCCGTGACTTTGCAATGAGCCCAGGCACAGACACGTCCGTGTGAGACCTTGATTAATGCTTGATTTGCTCTTCCTTAATGAGCGACTCTCTTTGGACCTGAGTTTGGAATTGAATCAGCTCTTACCTCATCTTTGGGACATACCCCCCTATGGGATCAGGGTATCACAGCTTCCTCCTAGATCAGTGAATCCCAGGGTCATTTAGGGTGGAAAAGACCACGGAGTCCAACCTGTGCCCCATCCCCACCATGTCACCAGCCCAGAGCACTGAGTCATTCCTTGGACACCTTCAGGGATGGGCACTCCAACATCTCCCTGGGCAGCCCCTTCCAGTACCTGACCACTCTTTCCATGGGGAAATTCCTGCTGATGTCCAACCTGTCCCTCCCCTGTCCCAGCCTGAGGCCGTTCCCTCTCCTCCTGTCCGTGTTCCCTGGAGCACAGCCCGACCCCCCCGGCTGTCCCCTCCTGTCAGGGAGTTGTGCAGAGCCACAAGGTCCCCCCTGAGCCTCCTTTTCTCCAGGCTGAGCCCCTTTCCCAGCTCCCTCAGCCTCTCCTGGGGCTCCAGCCCCTTCCCCAGCTCCGGTCCCTGCCCTGGACACGCTCCAGCCCCTCAATATCCTTCTTGTCATAAAAGACCCAAAACTGGACACAGGATTGAAGATGCCTCAGTCATGCCCAGTCCAAGCTGCAGCTCTGCAGCAAAACAAGAATTCAGTTCTGACATCCTGAGCATTGCTGAAGACATTGTCCCTTCCATGCTGCTTTAATATGCTGGGCATCTCATAAACAGGCCACAGTTTTAGGCCACCTCTAAACAGCTGTGAACACAACAAAAAGTAGAGCAAGAGCTTTACTGGGGCTCCCTTAATCTATAAATGTATTCAGTCAACTTATGAAGTCTGCATAATTAATTTTTTTAAGTTATTTACGATATTATTACAGAAGAAAATGCATTGAACAATAAGATAGAAAATAGTGTATAGTAAATTAGACTGCAGGCTGCACCAGGCTTCCAGCTGTGTGCCAGCACTGTATTTAAACACCAGGTCTTCTGAAAAAACTGCAAAAACGAACAGGCAGATAATGCAAGTGAGATTACACGTTTATGGTCTCTGGAATGGTGTTCCAGTGCTTTTATTACCTGCAGTTAAACCCTAAAGTGAGCAACCTACATCACAAAACTTTCTGTTCAAGGCACTTCACTGGGAGTCCTGTCAGGAAATTTGTGTTACAACTCTTCTGCCCCTATTCTTTTTCAAGAATAGGTCAATAATCCTGTTGTGTTGTGAATAGTTAAGTAAAAGTCAAGCGAAAGGAACGGCCCAGGTCTGGGCTGGAGTGCATGAGATCATCTGCTGGGATGCAAAGGAGTGCACAAAGCCTTCTTTAAGAAAAATAAACAGGTAGAAATTAGGGAAATACTCATGTGAGGGAATAGGCTTGATCAAGTGAGTTGAATTTAACTGAGAAAATTCCCATGTGCTGTTACTCGCTAAAAACAAGATTTACAAAAGGTTTAGGCACCTGATGGTGGCATGTGGACATCTACCAGAATTTCCTAGACCAAGAGGCAGCTTAATTTACACTGAAGACTTTTAGAAAATTTCAGAGTTGACATCTTTAAGGGATCAAAGTACTGCAAATCTAGTCCTAAGTTCTTCAGCATTAAACCTGTCTGGATTTTATTTAAATGCTATTGAGGAAAGATCAATAAACCAGTATTTCAAAAAACATCATTCAAATCAACTAATTTCAAGTGTTTTTTCTTAATGAGAAGGTCTTAATGGGATGTGGTACCTTCTGTGTGTTGGTTTGCACAAGCTGCTGGATGCCAAGAAGTTATTTGAAAAGCACATTTTAAAAAATGCAAGTATATGCCAAAAAATTCTTAAATAAAAATGAATTCATTTTATGTTGCTGATTGTTTTGATGGGCCTGATCCTGAAAGGAAAGGAAATTCTGGCATGTTAAACTGCACATGATCAGCTGCTAAGAATGTCTAAACTGAAAATAAAGTTTCTGATCTAATGACAATAACACATTATGCTGTTATTACCCAGATGTAGCAATCATATCCCAGATGAATTCTGGGAGCTGTTGGACATGCTGCTGAGGTTCAGTCCTCAGAGTCATTCCTTCATTATTTCTCTACAATAGAGAACATTATTGCTGAAAGAACAGTGGCTTCAGAGGTTGCAGGTAAAGGAAATGAAGAGAAATGTAATTCACACTTAGGTTAACTAAAATCTCCTTCAGTGAGAAATGATTCTGTTTCATTAAACTGCCTAAGACATGAAAGCGGGGATTATCTTCTTTGTGCAGTTTTCTGATTGTCAGGGCATGCTTGTTGAACCAAATCATATTTTCGTTGTAACAGACTGCCATTATTCCTTTTTTCTGAACCTGGCTGCAGTTAATTTAATTGAAAACGTCTAGAAGGCCATGTTTGCCATGGTGATTCTTTTGCTTTAGAAAAGCTTTTAGATAGTAGTGCTGTACCTTTCTTTCACTGCTGTTTTAGAATCATAGATTTGTTTGGGTTGGATGGGGCCTTAAATCTCATCCTGTCATACCCTCTGCCATGGGCAGGGACACCTTCCACTATCCCTGGTTGCTCCAAGCCCTGCCCAGCCTGTCCTTGGTATGACAGCGAGACATAAATTGACATGTTGTGAATAGATGTGTTTATACGCCCACAGGCGCAGCAATGCCTGTTTTTGGCACGGGGATTGCTCTGCGAAACCTGATTTTTTTCGGCAGTGTTTTATGGCTATGCTGTTGACCATGCACCGCCCAGTGAATGCCAGGCCGAGCCCCACGCCAGGGCTGCTGCTGTGAGGTGGCAATGTTTGCTCAGGGTCACACCCCACCCGTGCTGTTTGCAGACGTGCTGTCGGCACGCACGGCCCAGGACGGGGATGTGGGAGAGCCCGGCCTGGGGATTTGCTGTCAGGCACCGTGTGGAATGCGGGAATAAACTCAGGGCTGCAGTGGGAAGGGTTTCCCTTCCAGTGAGCCAATGGGTCCCTTGGGACCTGCTATTGATGGCACAAACCTCACTTCAGGGGTTACCCTTGGAGAAGCAATGATTTAAAGCAGCATGAGGGCAGGGTGGGGCCTGGTAACTCCTCCTGCCCTCAGACATTCACTGTTGGTCCCATTTGCTGCGCTTACCTCACATCCCATTGAAAATGTGGGATGCAGAATGGAGAATCAGAATGAATCCCAGAATAGTTTGGGCTGGAAGGAACCTTAAAGGTCATCCAATTCCAAACCCCAGCCATGGGCAGGGACACCTTTCGCTATCCCAGGCTGCTCCAAGCCCCGTCCAGCCTGGCCTTGGACACTGCCAGGGATCCAGGGGCAGCCACAGCTGCTCTGGGCACCCTGTGCCAGGGCCTGCCCACCCTCACACANACCCGGGAGCGGCGCCGGCCGAAGCGCCCCGCCACCGACCCCGCCAGCGACCTCGGGCCCAGGGCACGGACGGTAAGCGCGGCATCGGCGGTGCCTTCGAGGGGCACGGGCGATGGGTGGACCCGGCGGCCGGCGGCTCCGTAAGGGGCCCCCGAGATACCCCGGTCGCCCCGACGTCACCGTCCCCTCGTGGCGCCGGCCTGTGTCGCGATAGATGGAGGGATGCCTTGCGTAATTTGACACCGGCGTTGCGGTGTGTTGCCGGGGCACCGGCGCCCGCCGTGTCCCCGCCTGGGCTGGGGCATCTCCAGAGATCCCTCACAGGGTTCCCGGGTTGTACCTGTGTCCCTTCGGGATCCAGGAATCCATCCCTCGCCGGGTCCCCTGGATGTCCTTGTGTTCCTTAGGGATCCAAAGAACCCTGCCAGGGCTCCCAGAATGTGCTTGTGTCCCTTTACCCAGACTTTGAGTGCCCCCTTACAGGGATCCTGTGATCCCTCAGGGTCCCTGGGATGTCCCTGTGTCCCTTTAAATGCGCCCGGGACTGGAAAGCCAGGGATTTATACCCGTATTTTTCTTATGTGCTCTTAATGATCGGCTAGATGATAAATTGATTTGTTTTCCATCCTGTTCTTAAGAATGAGAGTTTTTTCTATTCCTCTGAAGCATCTCAGGTCTGCTGGGGCTCACTCTACCTCCTCACTCCTACCAAATTGTTTTCATACTTATGAAGGATAGTATTTATCAAAAGCGAGGCATACTTTAGTTTAAAATTGACTTGGTATCTCACCTTAGTTTCCAGGCTTTGTATGACCTCATATGCCTTCATGCCAAGCACTGTTTATTTATTTACTCTTTTTAATCTTCTGCGCTGGGCGTAGGGAGTTCGTGGGGCCGTAATCTGATTTTTTCCCCTCTCCTGTGCCGAGGGATAACGTGCTGGGCTGCGGTTCTAATCACAGTAGGTATTTGCAGCAGTGAGTGAGTGAGCTGTTGGTGTTTCCATCAGGGATCACTTTTGGAGTGCAGGGGAGTGCAAGGAGGCTCCCGGGTGGCTGGGTCCAGTGTCCCAACGCGGCGTTGTGCAATCCCACGTTGTGTCAATGCCCAACTGAAAAACGTTCAAGGTGCTCCGGCTGGGCCGACTAGAAAGTTGCCACTGCTCCTCAGATTGCCAGGAGCTTGGGAGGGCCTCCTGCTGTCATTTCCATGGGCTGCTTTCTCTCTTTACTGCTGCTGCATCAGTAGAGGCCTCTGGGCAGCCCGGGGAGAGACGGACCCAGCTCAGCGCTGTCACCGGGCTGAAGCATCCCTCAGCTCCTCCTGTCACAGTCCCGTGCTGGTGTTTTCTAGCAGAGCTTCTAATCCTTCACATTTCCTGCTAAATCAGTAAAAAAAAGTACTAACAGCAAGTTACCGCTGAACTCAGATGGATCTGGTGCTTCCTTCCAGTGATTTTATTGGAGGAAGAGGAAGATTCTGAGATCACAGAATCCCAGACTGGTTTGGGTGGGAAAGGACCTTAAAGCTCATCCAGTTCCACCCCTGCCATGGGCAGGGACACCTTCCACTGTCCCAGGCTGCTCCAAGCCCTGTCCAGCCTGGCCTTGGACACTTCCAGGGATCCAGGGGCAGCCACAGCTGCTCTCCAGGGCCTCCCCACCCTCCCAGCCAGCAATTCCTTCTATCAAACCCAAACCTGCCCTCTGGCATTCTCTGACATGCTGTGTTTTTAAGATGTTAAGGTGTTTTTAACATGCTGATGACTGACAGAAGTCACTAAAAGCAAGAAATCCTGTTTGGTGGCTGCTGAACTGATGCCACAGTAGATGATTAATGATTTTAACTGTATTTTTCAAAGTGTATTCTCTAGAGTGGAAAGTCTGCTGCACCTTGAAGTAATCCCACACCCTGGGAAGTATAATTTAAGTTGCAGTAGATCTTGAGGATAGGTGATATAAATCATGATGTGTAATATAATATAAAATTATTACACATACAGAGCAGATTTGTCTTTCAGCATAGCATGCTTTTTTATGCTGTAGTTAGATCTTCATCTGTGAGAAACTTCAAAAGCAGAGATAAATAATCCTGTTGCAAAAATGTGGTTAATGCCCAAACTGTAGAAGAGCACAGATACCAAAATAGGTGTATAAGCTTTGAAATATAGCAAAATATACCAATATTGAAACAAATTCAGGCCTTTTGATGAACATCTGAGCATCTGTTTGAAGCTGAAATGGTGTTTGAATTATTTTTTTGAAGCATTACTTTGGCCTTTAGGCAGGTGTTACTTACGTTTGATAGTGAAATAGGAAGGAAATACTTGTGTGTAACGATAATCTTAACATCCCTTCCATATAGAAGCTACTTGATTTATTAAATCAGGCTGGGTTTAGTCTGACTTGTGTCATGTTCAGCCCAGCTCTCTCTTTCAATTATGGTAAAAACAAGGAATTAAATTGATTTTTTTAGGTAGATATTCTGAGGTTTTTTTATAAACTAGAGGGAAGGCACAAAGTCATCAAAGCATTCTCATATTGAACAAAATTTCCAGCACTATAATCCATCATAGATTATCAGGGAGTTGGTGTAAAACTGTTTTTGGAAACCGTTGCTGTATTTGTGGTAACAAAAGTCTCTTTGGCCACTGGAAGAAGATAAGGACAAACCAGCAGTGTTGGTTCTGATGTGCTGTTTGTTCTTAATCTGTGAAGGCAGGTCTCAGTATGGGTTGTGCATATTCTTGATTTGTCTTTTCTTTTAAGCTTCATATCCCTTTGATATTCTTGTTTAAAGTTCAGTTTGTTTTTCTCATTTTATAGTTCCAGCACACCTGTCCTGGCTGGCAGCAGGAGTCTCACTGGTGAGAGCAAACAAAGCCTTTACAGAAATACCTGCCTGCTGCAGAGAGCAGAGATAGTATTTGAATTTTCACTTCTTGAAACTTTTGAAAAATGTGTTACTTACTTGTAATAGTTTTGTAACAGGTGTAGAGCCTTTTACACAGAAATTACAAGGTGTGCTTGACCCAGCCTTCTTCCCTTCTGACAGTGTTTGCTGATTGGATTAAAGAATTTATTTCTGCATGTACTCCAGAAAACACTAGCTGTGTTTGAGTGCTGACCTTTTCTTGGGGTGTTGGAATGTAAGAGTAAGGATAGAGGTACCTTTCTTCATGATTAAATCTTTTCATAATTGCCTCCATACCACCTCTCCCCCACTCTGTGGCAGGATGTTTTTGTAAAACTGATGCTGTCATTCTGCTCTCAGATTGGGAGGCTTGGTGCAGTACCTATTTCATAACTTACTATGTAGGAATTTCAACAGAAAAGTGATCTTTATAGTTTTTGTAGCTTTAAATTTTGTTAACTCTTCATAAATTTTATATAGAGAGAGGCTTTTGAGCCTTCAGGAAGGTTTGGCCTCAAGTATCATGTTTTAGTATGGGAATGTAACTGCCAGCACTGAAAATGAACGAAATTGAGGATTCCTTAATTGATCTTATGAGATTTTATGTTAATGGACTAGAGATATGTTTTGCTGCATAAATTGTTTTGTCTGTACATTGGGCAAAGAAGTCCTTAAATGCTATAAATGCTTATTTACCTGTAAAAGTTAAATAGGAGCTGTCTGAACTTCTTAACAGGAAGGTGTTTCACATGCAGGATCCAGTAGAAGCTTCCTCAAGAGGTTTGACGTGTACCTGCTGCCCTGCCCTGAAAGAACGTGGTGACTGAGGGGAGAGAGGATAAAAAGCTTCATACAGATTAGTTGTGTCAATAATGGGTGTGTGCTAATGGAAAGGCCAATACACATTGGGTGGAAATATGATAATTTTGGGGTTTAGTTTGGCACAAGCCTGTACTTGCTTATTGGTGTTTGGAGCCATCACGTAACATTTAATGTTTTTTAGAGTGCTCTGTATCAGAAGTTTCTGTCGTGAGATGAAAGGTTGGAATGGCATTTTTGTGTGAATTATTTTTGATCTCTTACAACTTTAGAGAAAAGCAACTTGAGCAAGGTTGTTTTTGTCCGCCCTTTAAGTTCCAGTTCAGGACAGGGCTTTGAAGGCGACCTGTGAAATAGTTCACTTGAAGTAAGGTATTTTGAGGTTAGTCAGTGGGCATCTGCTTATCCAAATTTATAGATTTGGTGATCAGAAATTAGCAGAGTGGATCATCAGTAACCTGGAGGTTAGATATATAGCGTGTATGAAAATGTGTTAGTTTTCTGAGATGGCACTGAGAAACACGATCAGTACATCTCAGTCTCATTTATAGAATTTAGGTTTCCATTTTTCTGTCATCTCCTTTCAGAACACTTTATTAAAACATGACAAATGATGTAGGGTGAGCTGTCAAAGACAATAGCATCCCTTGATGAGCAGTTCAGGGAAGCACCACAACTTCCGGGCTCACTCACATCCACATTCTTCTGCTTGAAATACTCTGCCTCACCGGGAAGGTTTTGAAAAATCCCTTTCAGTTGTGAGCAGAACAACTGTCCCGTAGGTGGGACATGAAGGAAGCAGATTGTGCTCTTCAGAATTAGGCTTTTATTGATGACTGACTCCCACGAAAATGTTGTGGAAAAGGAACTGGAGCAGAAAACATCATCGTCACTCGTTTTTTCAGCAGCTTGCCTTCCCCGTGAGGGGCCATCTTTGCCTGCAAGTGAATCTATCAAGATTAATCACTTCTGCTACGTGCAAGACTCTTCAGGCTTCAGTGGAACCCAGAAGGACCATACTGATGTCACTGCACTGCTGCTCGAGTCAGGTTCTTGCTGCGGAAGGGGAAGGCACTAGAACAGAGCAGGAGAACCAAAGGAGATGCTGTGTTTGTTTATCCAGCTGAGTAAACAGTGAGCAAGTCAGATAATTTATGTTGAGAGCTGCCTAAAGGCCTTAAGATGTTTTTTTTTTTTTGGAATTGTTTTTGTTCTTAGGCGTTGTGGGGACCACTTCATAATTCTATTGCATTTCTTACTGCCATCCAAAATGTGCTGATGTGCTGAGCTTTTCAGGAAGACATTTTGGTACCTGGTGAGTAGTTAGAGTGCTGGGCTTCTGCAAAGATAGGTTATAGATATCATTATAGATATCATATATGGATATCATATATAGATATCATGATCCCTGACAGTAGCCATAAAACTTGGCAGTGTCTGAAAAACAGGGGGTGGAGGAGAAACAGAGGATTATCTAGAAAGCTGTGAGAGATGGTATTGGTCCCCAGGCTGCAAAGACAGACCCTGTAATGGTCAAGCAGGTTCTCTAAAAGAGCACCTCTTTTGTGTTTTTCACAAAAGCAGCTTGCCTGTCTGCTACTTCGCACAAAACAGTGTTTTTTGTGGGTTTGGTGGGTTTTTTCTGGGGGGGAGGGGATTTGGTATGTGTCTGAATAGTTTCAGCATGCAAAAGTAAAAGGGGTAGGTAAAGGGAACTGAAGAAAGGAGTGAAAGAAGTGGTTACCAAAAATGCAGTAGAAAAGAGGAGGAAAATTACAAATGAGTGTGAAGTAAACTGAGCAGAAACAGTCTTTCCTGTGTAACTCATTAACTTAAAAACAGTAGGAAGCACCTATCCCTAGCAATTTGAGATTGGAATGAGTTCTGACTGAGTAGTCAGAATTCAGATATATTGTGTGGACAGTAAAATTCAGATATTGCAGCTGAACAGTACATACTGTTTATCTAACTACTGTGTTTTCTGTTGTGTGGAGAATTATGTGTAAATGTATTGCAGTAGTCTCACAACTCCGTGGCAAGCTTTATGTTAGGATTTTGTGGGATGCTTTAATGTCTCATGGGTGAAAGGTGGTCTGAAACTTGCGGTTCTTGAATACAAATAGGAATCAGCCAAAAACCTCAGCGCAGTGTTTTGTTAATACTGAATGAGCAGTGTTACCTCTCATGTTCTCATCCTTACATTGTGGCTGCTTTTCTTGGAAGGAAAACAATGCCCATTTGCTTTAGTTCATAACGCTACGGGCTATAAAGGTAACCAGAGTCCTGCTATGTATAGAAATGAAATTTTTGTTAGGTTTTAAAATGTTTTCAGTATTTTCATGTGGTTGTGTTAACCTAGTGACCAGATCTCAGATGACACTGTAAAATCATGTGCATGACCATCTCAAATTCTTACACTTTAAAGCAGTAATTTAAAAAAAATCCCACAGCTATATGTAATCTATATTATTCAAGATGTCTGCAGGCTCAGCCAGATGATCATGGCAAGCACAGTTGTGGAATGGGGTAGCTCGCTGTACTTGTCAGATAAAACTCCAGCATTAGCAATTAAGTTGTGAGACCACTAGGAGATACAATCCTGAAAGGAACTCTACTTACTTGTCTAAAATTATTTAAGTAGAAGATATATAGAACATGAGAAGTTTTTCCCCAAGTTCAGCAGAACACATCTGTACCTTGAGTTACACTTAGGAGCTCATACATGGCATCTGTGTATTGCTGAATTGCTTTCAACTTTCTTTCACAGGAAAATTTGTGTTCTTGTAAGCCTTGTTAATAATACTAAAATCATCTAGAAGAAACAGTAAACTTGGGATTTACACCTATCCCTAGCAATTTGAGA
>VYZR01006520.1:5518-28479 GCA_013400675.1 Oxylabes madagascariensis
ATTAAAAACATACACTCTAAGTACATAATAATTAAATTTGGCAACTTTTTCCGAGCAGGAAACAGATTATAAGCAATTAATAAATTTTTCTAATAAATTCAGACTTTATAGCAATTTTTAAACAACCGTGTTTTTAATGCTGAATAATGCTTCAGTATTCCATAATGATGAAGATGTGCCATTGATGGAAACAAGTGTTGGCTGCCGGCGGCACTTTGGAGAAGCTCCCTCTCCTGGGCAAGCCTTGGATTTGTGTCTGTGGTGGGTTACCAATCACATCAGAGAAGAAAATCAGATAAATGGTGTTCAAAGGAAAGGACTAACCCAAACATCTGCAGAAGTGTGCACGACAGAAGCAGCTCTCTTACTCAGAACCCTGCTGGGAGGATAAATGGCATCTCTTATTTAAACAACGCAGAGGTGCTTGCTCTGACAAAACCTTGCAGGCTAACATTCAGTATTGGGACTGCCCACCTCTTCAGACATCAGGATAGGCCAAGACAGCTATGCATGGCCTCGAATGACTCAGTTAGGTGACAAATCCTGGCTGGAAGAAGCCAACTTATCAGAGACACCATGTTTATGTCCAATTTCCAGGCACCAAAGACTCTGCAAGTAACGACACCCCTCAAACTGCAAAAAAGGTAGGTATTGGGAAGCAGCAACAATAAAAACTAGGCCATTACAACATGGGAAACCGACAAATCAAGCTTTTGAACTTTGTACAGGTAGCAAATACTGTTACTGTTTTGAAAACTATTACTACTTATATTTTGCAACTTAGGTGATTAGTTTCTTAGGCATACTACTGCCGAAAGCAAAGCCGGCACAGAAAACGTGGTTTTCTACTCAAATAAGTCAGTCTCTGACTGGTTTCTAGTCTGTTCACTGGGCTCTCCCTATTCCTCCCTCTGACTCAGCCTTGATTACTGAATTGATGACAGCTTTTTTTTTTTTTTTAAGATGTTATCTTTTACCCACACAATCCACCAGACTGTGTTGAGCAATACAGCAGATTTCTGTTTCAACTTGTTCAACAAAACTGTTTTTCAAATGGTATTTTTCCCAATGTATATATTCTGAAAACAAAAATTATCAAGCAGTAAGTTTTCTAATGGATATGCATCATGAAGGGTACACGCTCTCACATCAAGCTGTCTTCATGGATGTTCTTAGTCTTATTTGATTTTACTAATTGTATGGATTTTCAAAATTTATTTTTATGACTAATGAGATCATACCAGCAAGAGCGACAGGAGAATTTTACTTTATAGTCAAGGTTTTCCACAGAAGCTGCAACTCCTCTGGAAGGTGAATAATTGTCAAGATGTCATCAGAAACATTCCTGGTTGTTCTAATTGGTAAACTGGAGGGAAAACTGTTTCTGTCTCAAAACTGAATGGAGACAAGAGGCACACGGTGAGAAGTTTCCTTGTATTGGAAACCTGAGAACCCAGTATAAACAAAAGTGTCTAAAGACCAAGAATAAGCAGATCTTCCACTGAGATGCGTGTCAAAAATGTGTAAAAAATTCCACTAGTCATTATAAAAAGAAAATCATTCATTAAGATAAGTAAAAGTAAAAATCAATTTGTTTGCATAGTAACAAATGTCCCTCAAAACATTCTAGGTTAAAGCTAAGATAGTAAAAAATACTTCTGCTCTTGCATTATTCAATCAACGGTCCACAGGTAGTCTCACAAGGGACTTACAAGATATCTACAAAAAATGTTTAAGAATGACAATTTTATTTACAAGATGCATAAATACAAGGGGAAAAAATACATAAAGAGATCCAGCTTTTTTACTGAAAATTTTTAAAGATTCCAAAAAATTTAAATAGGGGAAAAAGCACTTTCCAGTGACATTTTCTTTAAGGACAAATGAAATGTCAGAATTTACTGCCTGTTGAACGTGTGACTTCCACCCCCGACTTTTTTTTCTTTTTTTTTTTTTTTTTTTTTTTTTTTTTTTTTTTTTTTTTTTTTTTTAACTTCCTTTTTTTTTTTTTTTTTTTTTTTTTTTTTTTTTTTTTTTTTCAGTATCTTACAGCTGCCTTCTGTTAAATGGCTCAGAGTAGGAAAGTTCTGTCATTTGCTGTGGATCATAGCCTTGGCTCAAAACCCAGACATCTACTGATGACAACTCTTGACCAGAGTTGAGAACACACTGTCAGAAAACAACTGGATGGTTACAAAAAAAAAGGGCTGAGGCCTGAAGTAATGAAATTGTAATGAAGTACTACAGGAGAGCAGCGGGAATGGGAAAGAAGGGAGTGACTGCCATATACAGTGACTTCAAGGTTGCTCTTGTCCAAATACCTGTTCATCGATAGTCAGGAAGTGACTAAAGGAATAAAGTGACTAAAGATTTTTCAACACAAAGCTCAGATTTAAGCTGTAAAGCTATAAAGACTGAGTAACCAAGAAGGTACGTGTCTGTATTTACTACACCATGAAACAGTAATGCCTAGAAATGTGGTCTTTTCCATGTGCTGTGTGTTAGGAGATTTGGAGCTTGCACCTCCTGTGAGTCAGTTTGGTGTTGAAGACAACATGTGAAGACCTCAGAGAAGCAAGCAGGGGGGACAATCCAAGGTTATCTATTAGTACATCTCCCGGCCCTGAGGAAAAACAAACTACACCCAAATCTTCCTGACAACTGTTTATCCTATTCTTAAAAATGAGGGATGGAGGTGCCTCAGCCTCACTAACCTAAGGGGGTCCTACAGATGAAAAGTCTGTTAATTTTCATCTTCATTTGATTATCCTAATTTTTAGCTCCTTGCAAGATGACCATATTGTTGCTTGCATGATATTCAGAGTAAGGCATACAAATTTACATATCTAAATGAAAGATAAGTGCCTAAACTTTCATTATGACCAGCAGAAATATAGCCAATACCAACAGAGATTGGAACGCTGTTCAACTTGCCCCCAAACCAGTCCATATTCATTTCTCTCTGAGCTCTACTGATTGTAAGTAGGTCCAATTAAGTACTGTAAACCCAACACAGGAGGATTTGTAGAGCAATGCATTTGATGCAAAGAACCTAACACCATACAACACATGTTTTGATGGATCTTTCAGACTAGAATTAGCTTGTTCCCACAAATCAAACATCTACAAGCAGATTGATGCATCTCTCAACATGGTTTCACCCAGGAGGGATACAATTCACACACTCTTGAGATTTTCTTCAAAAGTACAGTCTAATTCAAACAGGTGCACTCAGCATCCACTGCATATCCATATACCTTAAAAGAAACTTAAACATCTATATTGAGATGTCTTAGCCTCAAACCTAATCTCCTTTGTCATGTTGACAAAGCTCTCAATTGTATGGTGCAATTTCCTTTTCTTCTACCCTTCATGTAGCTGCAAAGTTATCGAACATCTTAGTCACTGTCTTTTCTCACATACCAGTTCTTTAATTTCCCTTAAAAAAATCACAGAACAGGATTTTGTGACTTTAGATTGCATTTTTTTTTTTTCTGTTCTGTAGTCTCTCCTAGATAGATTCACTTTCTTCTGAGATCTGGTATCAAAAATAACATACCACTCCAGTTCAATAGGATGGATAAAATACTAGACCTTATATACTTCTCAGCTGCTTTCAGAGCTCACCACAGCTGGGTTTTCCCTCATTTATGGAACAACATTAAAATGTTGAATCAATCCACAGATGTTTGTAAATATTTTCACCATGTTTCAACATGTTACCAGCAACAGAAGCTAGGTTGCTTTGAATTAGCTCACCTCTGCTCTTCATAAAACCAAGCATCACTACGTGATGGTTTTTATTTAACTCGTTTCTATGACTTCTGAAAATTAACTGCTACTGACTCTGACATTACAGTAGTGATCTAATATATTCAGGCCTCAATTTCATCATACCCAGCCTAAGTCTAACATCGCAAACATCAATGAAGTACAATCTGAGGAAGACATTCAGAGAAAAGGTAAATTTTGCTACTCCCATAGTAAGATTCATACATCTCTGTCAACTATTCATTCACTCAAATGCAGGAAGTGTTCTAAGACTTCTTCTCTAGAAGACATGGTGTCCACCCCCTTTAGAAATGACCAAGAAACCTCCCAGCCTAATAATCCTCGATAGCCGTGCCCTCCTGGCAGGCCCATGGCTCTGGGTGTGTGCCCTGGACACGCTCCAAGTCAAGCCCAACCCTCTGGGTGCACCAACATTCAGCACAGTCAAACATTCCTGGAAAAGGGTCGCAGGCAGGGGCCTGGGGAAATCTGCCATGACCTCTGAGAAGTACCCAGGGTTGATGATACAGGGATGCATCCAGCAGGCAGGGAGAGAGCACTGGGAGATGCTTCCAGGAGAAACTGGGAGAGGAAGAACCTACCATTCCTGATGCTTCTAAGGCAGAAGATGCTTTGAAAAGACACTGCTTTTAGACTACTTTTCTTTTTCAGTAGTTTCTTAAGATTCGTAAAAAATAAATGACCCTAATCCAATACTCTCAATTAAGAAACTTGACTTTTTGCCACATGAATACCCAGATTAGGAAAAAAGCCCCAAAATTTCAAAACTCAGCAGTGCCTCTCTTTCTCTTCTGACATCAGCCAACGAAGGCAGCTTTATTCACTCCAATATTCTATCCAACAATGAGTCTTTTAGGCCAAACTGAATTGACTCTCACTACATCATATCCTGACCCAGCCTTAGCTGAAACTGAGGATGATGAGGATTGAGAAAATAATGTTCTTCAGGCAAAACTAACAGCATCCTGAGCCAGCGCAGCCCACCAAAACGGACGATGGTGTGGCTTCAGGTATTGCAGAGAAAATGCGTAAAAACTTTTGCACAAGCGGCACACCATGTTTTCCATTGTTAATTTGGACAAAATGAGGATAAAACATTTCCCAACCAAACCCCAACTACCAGCTTGCTGTAAAAACAGGTTTAACTGTTGCTGGCCAACTTATGCACAACCATGTGTCTGTGTTAAAGTTATCAAGCAACAGGTCTCCAGATAACAAATCTTATTTTGCAGGCTCCCGAGCTCAGCGAACAAGGTCCCGACCCCCAGAGCTTTCCATTCTCTCCAAGGAACAAGCCATGGCTGATCCCTGCCCAGCTGCTCGGCAGCTCCTGGCACAGCCCAGGGCATGGCCTCCACCCTCACCTTTGTCTGAGCGGAGGCAGCCCAACTTCCGCAGGCATCCTGCCAGCCTGGAAAGGGGAAAAGAAAATGCCGCAGATACAACGAAGAGTTTTCTGTAAACTAACTAGAAAGAGCTAGAAAGCATCAGTCCAAATCCAACAAACCAAGCGTTTCATTNCCGCACTCCCCAGCAGCGCCAGCAGCCGCACCGCCGGCACGGGGCCCCGCGACATGACCGCCGGGACGGGACGGGCGCAGCTCCTCCGTCCGCCCAACACGGGAATGCCGGCGGCCCGCGGAGGGGGGCACAAGTATCCGCGGGTGGGTGGAGTGTGCCGGGCGGGATCCGCGCCGGGAAGGGGCAAGAGGCAGCCGGCCCCGAGCCCCGCCCGGCCCGCGGCGGCGAGTCCCGTCCGCGCCCCGCCGGGCTCCGCCCGCGGAGCTGCACAGGGCAGCCCTCGGGGCGCCGGGCCCCGGCTTCCCCGGGGCTCCCAAAGTTTGCGGTTGTTTGCCCCGCTTCTGCAGAGGAAGGCGAGCCGGAGCGTGCAGGAGGAGCGCAGAGCGGCTGCGACAATAAACTGATACATTAACGAGTAATTGATAGGGGGAGCGCAGTCTCACGGGGAAACAAATTTGTGGGCGCTTTTAGGACAACCTTCCCTGTAATCCTCATTTTTTTTATACGCTCCGAGCCATATCCTTCCTACTCTTATCTGACAGAGATCTTTCCTGGATACACCTGGTTAATTGATGCTTGCGAAGGCATAAATGATTCTTCTTCATGGCGAAACAATTAAACGTGCTTTCTGTCCATCCTCTCTTCTTTGAGGCAGTTACCTAGTTAATCTTTCCAGGATCACACTCAGTTGTGGTAAGTGGCTTCAGAACCTGCTGGTTATGATACTATTTGTGATACTTACTGTTGGGGTCGGAGAGGGGAACCAGCCTTATGGGAGTCTTTTCAATCATAATGTGTACCTTTGTTTCATGTTGTAACAATGCACAATAAATAATGTCAGTTGCAACAATTATAATTTCCATGGCCATCATGAGGGCTTTACCTGAAAAGTTTTTCTGACATGACATATATCATCTACTTGTGTTATTTACTTAGAATATCCCGATTTACAGAGTTTTCTGATACCCCTGCATAAAAGTAGTTGTCTTAATTTAAAGAAAACAAAAGGCATAAATGAGCCAATATGAGTGAAATGCACAGTATTAAGGGCTTTTGTATGCCGCCTTTGTTCTGTTACTGAGTCGCTGTGCTGAACTGATCACTCTGTAACCACACAGAACTGTGCACGTTCACAAAGCAGTACACACTGAGATCCTGGGAGGATCTTCTTCAGGGTCTCAAGGACAGGGGTGTATTTTGGCCCAGGTTTAGCAGCCGTTGTAGCTACGGCAGTTAATGGTAATAGAAGTACTGTGAAGTTTTCTTTTAGATATTCCTGTTTGAGATAAATGAGGCAGAGCATGTCTCGGAGAGCATTCATAGTACAACCATTTAATTTGCTGATTTAGAAGTAGATTCTGCTTTCAGATGTATATTGCGTTTCCTAGACCGATGGTTAAGTATTTCTTTACATCAAAAGGCTGTAAGAGAAGAACCTTGATTTGCAACTTTCTTCTCAATCTGTAGGTTGCTTTGTGGAATTCTGAAACAGTTTTTTGTTGCCAATCCAGCATACTGTTAATGAGATGATAATATATATATATATATATGTGCACGTATATACATATATATATATTTACAACTATTTGCCAACTTTAAATGCTGATATGGTGGAGTAAAATTCGAAATGAATTTCTTTGGAAAAAATCCTTAGCATTCATTTCCCTCTGAAGTCACATGTGCTTACAGGAGAAATGAATAGAGAGTCTTTTCCCAGAGCTCAGTAGCATAGGAGCTCTTCTGCAAATTATCTTGCCAGAGCTTAGATGTCTGTACTTAAGTTGCTTATAGCTTAAGTGTGGGCCAGTTACATGTCTTGGACATCCTACAAGAACCTCAGCTATCATAAAAAAGTTGTTTGTTGTTTTTTTTTTCACTTTAACTTGGCTGCTTTGTATGAAAAACTTCTGTTATCCCTATTTTACAAAAATAATTCGCCTGCTGTTATGAAAAAAATGTCAAACAGAATCAATTTTGTTTTAAAACAGCTAGTAAGTGTGTCAGCAACCACTGAAGCTGAATTTCTTTCTGTCTTTCTCTCACTTTAACTTGGCAGCAGCTAAACACTCCTTCTCCCACATCCAGGCCGCTATTCTGTCCCTACAATCAGTTTGCACGGGAGGATCCATTGAGCATTAGATCTTTGTTTTCACGCAGGACAGCAGCAATGTGGAGTTCACCGACACTGCAGACCTAAGAGAAAGTTAATCTTTGCTTTTCAAACCATAAAAGCAGCTGAGCCCTTCTTGGTGCCTGATGAGGAGAGGGGCTTGCTTTCCAGGTGTGAGGCATGCGTTAGGTTGCTATTGTCTCAAAGTACAAACATCTGTCTAAATTCTCTTGAAAAACTTTTAACCACAAATTAATTATCATCTAGAACAGCTTAACTTGTGTCAGGAGGGAGAGTGTTTGCTCTCAGGAATAATAGTTTTAAGCACAGGTGTTCTAGCAGGTTACTATCGCACCCTTGCCATCGTGGCTGGATCTTGGTGACTCCCCCGAAACCTTGCTGTGTCCCCAGCTCTGCTGGCCGCTCCCTATTCGTGCTGACTAATCTTCCTTACAGCAGTGCCAGGAAACTTCTCTGGGGTGGAGAACAAGGACATACTTGATCAGACCAGCAGAGTCCATTTCTGCTTCTTGCAAAGGCAAGGTTAACTTTACAACAATTGTGGGGTTTGTTTTTTTTTGTTGTTTTTTCTAGAACAATACAGTTTCTTCTTTTTGACAAGTGATTCAACCAAATGAGACAAGTGCGGTACCTAGCAAATGGTGTTAAGGTGGAAAACGCAGTGTATATTCTTAGTAATGAAATGCTGAAATTAGTTTATATTCACATGAAGCTATTATACAAATATTTTGCATTGTTTGAGATATGTCATTAATCTTTTCTACATTGTTTAAAGATTCTTTACTGCACTGTGGTCGCAGATGCCACTCATTTTTTTGGGAAGAGATCCCAGTAGGAAGCGGTGTATCAGGGCATTGCATGGAAATATCAAAATAACATTTATTTATTCAAAATAGGTAATAGATAATGCATAATATCTAAAAAATTATACACATCACAGGGGGTATCCAACCCCCTGACAACGCTTGAGACCAGAGGAATTGCAATGGGTACAGTCACCAGCTTCGAAGTGCTCGCACGACCAAGTACCTGCATTTTTTTTGCAGGCAAAAATGCTCTGAGGAGAGTAGATTAGCACCAGGATTTGATACTTTAAGCAAACACTTGGCATTCTAAAAATGGAGTCATTGTTGTTCCTGTGTGGGTTAACTATGTTTTTGATTCTCCATGCCTCCTGTCATGCACCTTAAACAAATTCAAGCAGGAATAATCCCCACCTTTCTTTTGCTTTAAGTCCTCTCTCTCACTTAACTGCTTTCTCGTTATCTTTTAGCTCTTTATTGTTTAACTTTTCGGTGCAGCTGTGGAAATGAGTAAGCCTGCTGAGCTGCAAACTATAGGATTGGCAGAGCTGTAAAATAGCCAGGCCAGATCCTTGCCCTGAACACAGGCGTTTTGTTACTGACAGCATGATACACCGTCTTTTATGTGTGTGTGAAACAAGGCGTGGCAGAGTAACCCTTTTGTTGCTTTCCTCTGCATAGCAACTGGCACTGCTCTGAAATTGCCTGTAGACTTTTTTCAAGGTGGTTTGGCTCTCTTTCTGGGAAGACTCAGGACAGAGAGTATTTAGGTAGATACAAATAAACAATTGCTGTGCTGTGCAGCTAATAGAATGGAATAGAGTAGAATAGAATAGAGTAGGAAGAGACCTACAACAATCAGTCCAACTGCCTGAACACTTCAGGGCTGACCAAAAGCTACAGCATGTCATTAAGGGCACAGTCGAAAAGCCTCTTAACTATTGATAGCTTGGGGCGTCAACCGTCTCTCTCTCTAGGAAGTCTATTCCAGTGTTTGAACAGCCTCTTATTAAAGAAACGCTTCCTGATGTCCAGTTTGAAATTCCCCTGGTGAAGGTTTGAGCTATTCCCACNTAAACAATTGCTGTGCTGTGCAGCTAATAGAATGGAATAGAGTAGAATAGAATAGAGTAGGAAGAGACCTTCAACAATCAGTCCAACTGCCTGAACACTTCAGGGCTGACCAAAAGCTACAGCATGTCATTAAGGGCACAGTCGAAAAGCCTCTTAACTATTGATAGCTTGGGGCGTCAACCGTCTCTCTCTAGGAAGTCTATTCCAGTGTTTGAACAGCCTCCTATTAAAGAAACGCTTCCTGATGTCCAGTTTGAAATTCCCCTGGTGGAGGTTTGAGCTATTCCCACATGTTCTGTCACAACACACCAGGGAAAATAGATCAACACCTCTCTCTCCACTTCTCCTCTTTGAGAGGCTGTAGGAAGCAATGAGGTTGCCCCTTAGCCTTCTTCTCTCCAAGCTAGACAAACCCAAAGTCCTCAGACACTTCTCATAGAACATTCCTTCCAGCCCTCTCACCAGCTTTGTTGCTTCTTCTGGACACTTTAAAGGACCTTCACATCCTTCTTGACTTGTGTGGGGCCACTGCACACAGTGCTCCAAGTGAGGCCACGCCAACACTGAACACAATGGAGTAATTTCCTTTTAAGACTGACTGGGTGTGCTGTGTTTGATGTACCCCAGGTTGGGGGTTGCCCTCTGGGCTGCCAGAGCAATGCTGACTCCCACTGAGCCTCCTGCTGGCCAGCACCCCCATTTCCCCCTCTGCAGGACTGCTCTGCAACCACTCCTTTCTCATGTTATACTTGTGTATTAGCCTCTTTTTGGCCTGTGAACTTTCATCAGGGCTTAACAACTGAACTATATTCAACAAAAGACAATTTTGGAAAGTTGCACCTTTGAGGGAAAAAATCTCTGCTGGTCTTACTCTATTCTGTCAAATCCAGTATTAGCTGTAATGGTACAGTGTAAGTTTTCAGGGACTGTAGATACAGGAATGTGGCATTCCCAGTCTCAGAAGAAAAAGAGTATTATTCTACTATTTGTTTCTGTCACAGCTGAGGTACATGAGCTAATAAACATAAAAATATTGTGTGTGCCTCTGTGCTGTGTCAGTAGGTAACCTTAGAAGGGGTTGATCTAGCAAAAAAAGAGGGCTCCATTTTAAAACTGAAGAACAATGCAGGCAGGAGACTAGATATCAGCTGACCTGAAGTTTAGGCTGGAAATTGGGGGAATATTGAAGTGTGATTGGTGGAGTTTGGAGTGTCTTGGTTGGAAATTCAGGGATGAGAACTCAATGGATTTTTGGGGCAGATTTCAGTCAACTCATAAAAGAGGTTCTGTAATGTGTTTGCCAGTTATCAATGGACTGGTGGTGATAACAGAAAGTCACTTCACATTTTTATAGAGTCATAGAATGGTTTGGGTTGAAAGGGACGTTTAAAGGCCATTTAGCCCAATGCAATGAACAGGAACATCTTCAACTAGGTTGGGCTATAATAACAATAATATAATAATAATAATACACAATATAATATAATAATATAATAGTATAATAGTATAATAATATAATATGTTAATAAGAATAATTCCAAATTAACTAAAAAGACCCTCAAGATGCCATATATGTACATATTCTCAAATTTTCTAAGTCTTTGATAGATAAAGTGAGAAATGCACTCAGGAGCAGTCATGTGACTCATGCTAGTAAAGATAAAGTCGTCAGTTTGAAGATAAAAAGGAATCTTGGTTCCCATGTCCTTTCAGGCTCCAAGAAACTTCAGTAAGGCAATAATCACAGGCCCAGGAGACTGGACTAGATAATCTTTTAAGAGGCCTTCCAAACAAATCCATTCTATGATTCCACAGTTTTAAAACGATACATTAGAAAGGACTTATGTGCTCTCTGCATTTACAAAGAATGAAAAATTGCAGAAAAGGAAGGTTTAAGTAAGCTACCAGTTGAACTTTCCAGTAAGAATAAAAGGACAATGGGAAGCCTGTTGAATCCTTCTTACTAGAAATTCTTAGGGTTAGGATGGCCATTTGTCAGGAAAGATAGTGTTAGAATTGATCTTCTGTTGACACTCTTCTGTTCCCATTTGCATTAGGCAAGTCTGACTGAATAGAACATAATGGGACAGTGAACTCCAGTCCTTTAAAGCACCGGGCTTTACTATTCAGCATTTCCTGGTGACATGAGAGGGGCTGCTGATGTGGTCAGGTCCTGTTTATTAGTGATTGGGGATGTAGAATCACAGAATCTTATGACCTTAAAGATCATCTAGTTTCTCGCTTCCCTGGATGGGATGACTAACGGAGAGATCTAGATAGATTGGAGCATTGGGCCGTGATTAATGGAATTAAATTTAACAAGATGAAATGCTAGATTCTGCACCTAGGATGGAGTAAAACTGGGCACAAGTATGAACTGGGAGAGGAGTGACCAGAGAGCAGCCCTGCAAAAAGAGGCAGGGACGCCTTCCACTATATCAGGTTACTCAAAGCCCCATCCAGCCTGGCCTTGAACACTTCCAGGGATGGGGCATAGTGTCTCAGCACTCTCACAGTAAAGATTATCTTCCTAATATCTAATCTAAACCCTCTTTCAATTTAGAGCCATTCTCCATTGTCTATCACTACATGCCCTTGTAAAAAGTCCCTCTCCAGCTCTCTTCTAGGCCCTCGTCAGGTACTGGAAGGCTGCTGTGAACTCTGACATTATAATTTGTGTGCACTTGATTTTTCTTGTAATTAATTGAATGGATGGTACTGTGGTCTAAAGCACTTCCCAAAATTAAACTTTTTTCCCCCTCTCTATTCCCCTTTTGTCCCATTGCACCCAACCTCCCAGGAAAAAGACTAGTTGCTCTTTCACCTTCTCTTTCCCTTTTAAACTACAAATCAAAACAAGAATATATACTGCTAAGAATTTGCCATGTTGCCTAGTTTTACATGAACTTTGTACCTCAGCCCCTGTTCTCTTGAATATTGCTTGTGGGCTTTACTTTGAATCCTAGATTCACTTTTCACTTGTTTATATTCATACGATAGGATTTTTCTGTGGCCAACTTTAAAAATGTTTAACAGTACTCACTGATGACAAAAGTGGAAAGCAGCAATACTGTGAAAAGGACTCATGCCTGTCACCAAATATTAGTGTTAAAGGCCTGAACATACTTTAATCTTAGCTAAATTAAATAACAAAGGAGTTTCAGGATAAGAGAGAAAATTATAAGCTTTAGTTTCAGGAGCTTAAAATATCAAGTTAATTACTCTGTGAATCACTAATGGTGATTGAACAAAGAGCTGGTTCTGGTAAGACTTCTGTCAGAGAGGGCCCTGGACATGCATACTTATGTGTGGGATGGTTACAGGATATGTATCCCACTACTTCAAGACCACTGATATTCTGTTGAATCAAAATATGTATTGATTTAAATGGCAAAAAGGAAAAATCCCAAATAACCCAAGTGTTGCCCTGATTTTCAGCCTTCTAATGTGTTTTCATTTCTGTAACAGAGTTCTCACAGTTTCAAGCAAGTATCAACAAATGGTTTGTTTTCATATTTTCATAGAGGAAGAAAGAGTTGACAGACTGTTAGTCTGATCAGTGTGTTGGAGGGGTGGCAGCTTCACCCTCCAATCCACTGTCACCTTTGGAATTTTATAAAATGTCAAAGATGTAAATAAAGTTCCTTCTTTTCCAGCACAACTCAGCATGTAGGTGCAGTTCTTTCCTGTCTCCTATTCCCACAACCCAAGGGCTGCCTTCTCTTTTATTCTTCCCCAATGGTTACACATCTATGGATGTGCAAACCATATTGGTTAACATCAGTGTTGACTGACAACTTTCCATTAAGACTTGCCTGTTTCAGATGCTTTCAGATGATTCCTCCTTAAGAAGTATGAATCCCAGACAATATCCTAAAACTGAAACTAGGCAGCTTTTCAGAGGTGATGAAGAAAGCTATTTGCAATCACTAGCAATCCTGCTAAATTTTTAGTTTAAACTCTGAACTTAGGTGCAATAAAATTTAAAGCAACCCCCCACACGACAGTGGAGCAGAACTGATAAGACTCAGAATAAAAATGGGTGTATTTTTTTCATTCTGTCTCTGAGAATGGCAATGGGAGATGGCACTTAGGAAGTGTGTACAAGCCTGGACACAGTTTGCAGTCTATCACCTAGTACTCACCCAGATGGGGCTATTTAATTTGTATTTGTTGACCTACACATGAATTTCTCCAGTCCCTTTCTAAGGCTCTCGGTGCACCTACAGCTTACCATGGGTGACTTTTATTCAGTAATATATTAACTAAGGTCACAAAGATAAAAGTCAGATGCACATATCCAGAAACAACATAAGAAAAGCATTACTTTCCTACTAGTATTTATAAATTTTGCATGTCCAATGGCTGTTATTTTGCTATTTATATTCAAACATTTGATCTAGAGTGGATTTTACAGTCAAATATCATTCATTGTAATAGACATTTGGCATCAAAGACTTGAGATGTCCCTCTGCATGGGTGCTTCAGGCACATTGCTGACAATATATTTATGGGGGTTACCAAAACACCTTAACACCTGAGCATTTTGCCATCATTGATGAATTTGTAATCATATTCCTCAGGGGAAGAGACTAAGTTGCAAGTTCCCTTTTCAAAGACAATTTATAGAAAATTCAGAAAATATAAACAACTTACCGAGATCCTATAGGGAATCCTGGGGAGCCTTTGTCTCTTAAGTTCTGGTGTCACAATTCACCTCCCTGACAACCTGAGCCTGCAGTGCCTGGC
Source organism: Oxylabes madagascariensis (assembly GCA_013400675.1). Classification (NCBI taxonomy): domain Eukaryota; kingdom Metazoa; phylum Chordata; class Aves; order Passeriformes; family Timaliidae; genus Oxylabes; species Oxylabes madagascariensis. The sequence goes on from VYZR01006520.1 coordinate 19,589, forward strand.
AGAGGAACAGACCTTCACCTAGATCTTTGGCACTGAATCACTGTAAAATCAAAGCCTGCAGGTATAAAATTACTATTGGTTTTACCTAGATTTTGACTGGCTTGAAACAAGTCTTTAATGAAGGAGCTTCAAGGAAGCCTGTAATAATAATATCCATATGTTTTCTGTTGGTTTTTTAGGGCGTTCCCAAAAAGTAGGAAAAATTAAAAGATTAAACAGGTAACTATCTAAATTTGCAGGTAGGCCCAACAGCACATGATGAACATCAGAAGCTGGGGTACATGAGGGATGTCAACTGAGCAGCTTTTGTTTCCTAAGTTGTCATTTTGTGACTGTTCTATTTCATAACTTATTGCACTATATCTTGAATTACAAGGTGCTGTTTAACAACTGATCACAATAAGAAAACATGACAGATTCATCATTATATAAATGTGCATCCAAAACTGTCACCAGTTGTATTTCTCCTTTTTATAACATTTAAGTGCACTTGGAATATGAAATAACGTTATCTATTGACCCATTTTTGACTTGTATCTGTGCTCCCATATATTTCAACTAAAGTTGCTTGAGCATAAAAACTGATGTTGTGTAACAGTTTTGGTTCATTTCTGTTTAGGCAGGTTCTAAATACACAAAAGATAAATGATAAATTATCTTTGTTGCACTGGAATTGGCAGCATCGTCAGACTGATAGCAAAGTTGCTATAAATTTGAAGATGGACAATTTTTTCTTCTGACTTAACTTTCTGAAAAGAGACTTAAACCATTATCTGAAATATGTGTGAGTACCAATAATCATTCTGTATGAAACTGCAGAAAAAAGATGTCAAAGTGTTAAGGCAAAATAAAAGGATAGATTAGATGACATTTGCTTACTTCATGATACATTTTTAAAAAGCGGTAATTTACTGTGTTCAGAAAAATCTCTGTACAAAAAATAATTATTATCATGAACACTGGTCTGGAACATTAGAAAGAAATTTGATTTTAGAATCGAAGTGCTTTTCCTTGGCTCAACTCATTTTGACCAGTATGCAGTGAATGTACCTGTGATGCCTGTGCTGTCCAAATACTGTGTTTCTAGAGACTTCTGCTCTCCTTCTCTCTGTGGCTTGTAGTCCAGCATTAATTTAGAGCTCCTCTGAAGCACTGTTTCAGAGTTGCAGGACAGAAGAGTATCACAGAAAAGGCCGTCTAAAGAGAGAGAACAAGGCAGAGAATGATGGGTTGAGGAAATTGTACTGTAATTCTTGTGAGACCTGACACAAATTTCTGCTTGACAACCTGAAATAAAGTATTGTAGTCAATTTGACACGAGATAATTTTGTTTTGGAGTGATGTGACTTTCTAAATCAACATCTTCTGTTTTGTTTTTCTTCCTTGAAAACAAGAGATTTTTTTTTTCTGAAAAAAACCCATCAGCTTTAAGGAAACTGTATTTCCCACTGATAAATGAAAAAAAAAAATATCCTGAGCCACTCTCTGTTAAACACGATGTTCCAAATGATCATTTATTGTATTTTTGCAGTGCCATTCAGAAATTATTACAAACAAATCTCTAATATTTTCTATTTATGAAAACACAAGCCCACAGTAATATTACTTATATTTTAAATAAAATTAAAATGATGCACTTGGTGACTCAATAGTGAGGAGCATTTGAATTATGCAGTTATGTTAATTCAAACAAAACAGCAGATTTTTTTTTTATATTGTTGCTTAAGTTGTGTGGCCTTTTCATATTGTGCATAGTAAGTGCTGCTCACAACAGTTTAAAAGTGTTATTTATTACCACAGAATTAGGACAGAGTGAAAAGTATTGAAACTTGCAGTTCAAATTGAGACAGTGTTCCTAAGATAGAAATCTAAGGAGACCCTCAGCTTGTGGCTCTCCTTTTTACCATGTGAGTAAACTTCTCTTCATGCCAAGATCTCAAAGAGCCTGTTTAAAAATGTAGGATCTTATTCCCAAATAAACCCGAGTTTAAAAAAAAAAAAAAAAGTAAGCCATGCACTTGGTATTGCTGCTGACTCTAAGTAAGAGCATTTTTCTTGGATGGTTTAGAGCAGAACTAATATCACTACTGTTTTTCTTCCCTGAAAACCATTCCTTTTCATTATTAAACAATACGATTAAAGGTAAGACAGCAAACAGGCTTTGAAATTCCAACTGGAAGAAACAAAAGTAATGTCTGCTGACCAGAATTAAACTATATGCTATTTTTTAAACAATGAAGCTAGAAAAAGAAGTTGAACAGAATTTTTAATGAACCAAGTGTTTGTTCACATCTTCACACACATTTTTTTCTTCCACAATTTGTAGTAACCTAAAAGAATCCTCAATTCACTAAGAAAACAGTTTTTAGGAAGTTTGTAAAAATTACACAGCAATAGGATTTAATATTCAGAAGTGCACTGGATAATGCAATTGCTGTTTGTTGTGAGGAACCAATATTAAAAGATGCTAGAAATATTTCAAGAAATTGTATTACATAATAATTAATAATTAAAAAGTTGGTAAAAGATAGTACTAGAAGTAGACAACCACCACATAACCCAAACCTGCCCTTTGAAACAACATTTTTTCTCAATTTTTCTGTTAGTTTTCTATTTCTCTATTTTTTTCTATTCAATCTTCCCCTATTTTTAGACATGCAAGAGACCATAGTTCAGACACTCATACTTCACACAGTATTCCTGTTCAAGGAATTCTGCATGTGCTTCTGAAGACTAGTTTCATTACTTTGAGCACAATGCAGAAAAAATATTTCTGATTTGCTTAAGATGATTATGGAAATATTTACACTCGACTTAATTTGGTTTTTCTACATTATAATATTTTCTAGTGGGGTTTGGCTGTATTGCATAGGCTTTTTATATACCAGACAGTCATATATATTTAAAATATTTATTTTTTAATATAAACAGGTGGTTAGCAAAATGAAAGGGAGTTTGTCAGCATTTTAGTGAATTTCTGCACAAATTCTCCAGATGTAAAAGGATATAGCTTTATATATTAGTACCTATTTTCCTTCTTCAAAGAATGGTTCCAGGAACCATAATTACAGTTGGTACATAACTTATAGGAAAGACTAATCCCTTTGAAGTCAATGCAATTTTAGTGATACTTAAGATAATCAAGGCTACAGATAGAAGCAAAGCCAGCAATACATCAGATTTTATGGGGAGAGCATCTAGCATGCTCAGTTGCTGTAGAAAAGAACCTGAAGTTATGGAAGGGACCTTTCCTGGAAGTAGCCTTGGATTTGGTCGTGGCTTCTGGGGATTACTGATGTTGACAGTGGCATTGACTCAGGGGGCACTGGAGGCTGTTGTTGAAAACAGATCTAGCTGCATTTCCAAAAACATCTTTTAAAAAACCTTTTCTTGGTGTCAGACTCAGAAACCAGTCATCCATTCCTTCTGAGGTAAGTTAGTCTGGATATGCAATTGAGTTTCTTTTCCATTTCATAGAGTGGGAAGTTCACACACAACTCTTCAACTTTTCACTAACCTATCTGTGAAAGCCAAAGAAGCAAAATTTGCAGGGAAACTACTGTTTTGGTGGTCTAGCAAAAAAAGCTAGTTCCTCCCTATAACTCTATTTTATTTACACTGAAGCAATGTTGGGCACGCTATGGTTACTATACATATGATACAGAAGTAAAATGAGACAGAAGATGTATTTCAGTATTTTCTTCCTTCAGATTCTAAGACATGTTAAGGTATTATTAGAATAACAGAGTCCAGTAGAGCTGTTTTTGTGGGAAAATAAAAGCCAGATTTAATTAAGTTTATAGACTCATAAAGACTTTTTCAATTAACACATTCAAATAAACTTTCAAAATATCAATGCAAAATACATTGACATATGAAAAAAAAATTCTCCATATTGCTTATTAGCGAATTTATATTGCTTCCAAGTGTTTTTTTCTTTTCAGGAAGATTTCAGCTACCAGTGTCAGTAATACAATACTTGCTATTGCCTCCTCACATCACAAAGCTTCCAAGATTTTCTTTTTGTATCAGTATTTGAGATGAGAATTGGCACAGTATATTATAGCCCTCTTAATATAACACTGGCGATTTAAATGGTAGTCATAGTTTGGCACAAAAATTTGACTAAAAGTTCCTGGTTGTCACTGAAGTCCTTTTAGATTTAAGCAAAGCTGTAATGGCAATGGAGAAAGCATGAAGCCAACATCTTCCTGGGTGACAGTGTCAATGCGGCAGCACCATCTGCGATGAATTGCTCCTCACCAGGACAGGAACAGCATGGCAGGCTGTGTCAGGGTGTTTGTTTACTGAGAACTTCAGAAAGCAATGGAAGTGTATTATGTTTATATAATTATTATTTATAACTATTGTTGGTGATGGGAGAAATGGTTGAAAGTGCCGTTTTGTAGCGCTTCTTGAATTACATGCAAAGTAAAATGATGCGTTTGAAAGTGCTTATTTAGTCTTGAGTTGACTAATTATTAACTACATTCTTTTCCTCTCTTGTCAGTGAGGGCCTAATAACCCAAATCTGCTTATTGTGAGAGATCACTCAGCTGCACAGTATTTTGACATGCTTTTGTATGCTATTAATTCATGCTGGTACTGTGTGCACGCAAGGTTCCCCTCTCACTGCTCTCCTCGGTCATCAGATAGCTCTCCAAAAATACTAGTCTCTTTATAAACTTGCAGTGCTAGGTGGAGAGAAAGAAATAAATTTAGAGCTACCTTCTATTTTCCCTTCACTGACAAAGTCCTGCATTTGACCTCAAAATGGGGCACCCGTCAGAGATCCTCACACAAGCAGGAATCCCTGAAATTTTAGCGCTATTTCTTAGTTATAAATAATAACAATATTCTTGATGGGTGGCAGCTAATGAGTGTCGGTGCAAATGGCGATTTCAGCAGGAAAGGGTGCCAGCAGAAGCCTTACTGACTGGAGTACTGCACGGTGCTGTACTTTGTCACTCGTCTCCGGGAGGTGCCTGGGGATGCCGTGCCCATTCCCTGGCCAAGATGACAGTCGGCACTGAGCATCTGACCCGTGCTGCTCATGCCCCCCAGATTTGCTCCTCCCAGGCTTGTTCCTCCCAGGCTGCTCATCCCAGACCCTGACACTACTCTCTCTGTGACTACCACATTGTGGGCATTGGATAACTCTGAGGGAATATTTATGAGGCTGCCCGGCATGCCGGAGGCAGGCCTGAACACCCTTTCTGTCACTACCACATTTGACCCATCTACCAAATCAGGAATGCTCAGAGACGCCGGGAGTCGGGAGTTAGGCGCGATTACTCTTTCCGTGACGATAACGTTGGAGCCCTCTGTGAGATCAGGGATATCTAGCATGCCACGCAAATCAGAGGCAGACGCAGGCCCGACAACCCTCTCTGTCACAACGACGTTGGATGCACGCAGAGGGTCAACGCAAAGAGAGGGGGAGCCGGAGGTGTAGGTCTCGGTCACCGTCACGTTGCCATGGAGCAAGGGATCCGGCATTGGCCTCGGGGGCTGTATGGTTGTCCCAGATGTGTAGGTGTTTTCAGTAACAACCGTTGTAGTGCCAACTGGGGGAGTCATTGGTGCACTTCCATTGACAATGATGGTGGTGCCAGGTGGCGGGAGGTTTAGATCACTTTCAGGGCTGGGGAAGGAAATGTTGACGCCTGGCCAGGGTGGGTTGACATCAGGGAAAGGTTCAATCTCTTTGCCCAGACAGATCTCTGCTAGGGTCTTAAATTTTGGTCCTAATGTATCCAAATATGTTTCATCTGTATCTTCTCCAATAAAGCTGCAGCAACCCACAGAGCCAACAGGAGTACCGACTCCTTCATGATCATAAATTAATAGGCAGTCATTTGCTGGCCGACCTTCATCTTCATCTGCATACACAAATGCTTTCTATAGTTTGCAAAAACAAACAAACAAACAAACAGAGTGAATTTTGTCAGGTTTTTAACCATGAGTACTCAAACCACAGTAAAGTTTCCCTAACTACAATGAGGCCCAGCTGACTTGAAAAGTAGAACATCAACAGGACAAAACAAAACAAAACAAAACAAACAAACAAACAAACAAATTAGAACAGAGTGAATTTTGTCAGGTTTTTAACCATGAGTACTCAAACCACAGTAAAGTTTCCCTAACTACAATGAGGCCCAGCTGACTTGAAAAGTAGAACATCAACAGGACAGACTATATTATCAACATTTTTTAGTCTTAAAATAAGTTTATTTAAATATTACTGTGTTTTATTCTTGTTTCTGCCAACACATAGCATCTTGAATTTGATCTGTTGTCAGTGGCTCTGCCTATGGGGCAAAAGGGACAGGCAAACATGCCTTCTTTGGGCAGCAGTATCTGAACAAAGTGGTAGGAAGAGGACTGAAGCAGGGTTGCAAGGGGAGCAATGAAGGCCAGGAAAGAGGAGATGGGATGGAGGATTGTCCACAGTGGGGGAGGCTTGGTGAGTCCAGAGGGGAGTCCATTTTGCGCAAGAAGGAAATCACCAGCTGGGGATGATGTTGGGGATCCTGGCATGGTCATTGCATGGAGATCAGGCAGGAAAGAGAAGAATTTAAAGTGAATGGAGAGTGGGGTTGGAGGAAGCAGAGAGGATGGAAGAGGAGGCCTGGGAGGGAGAGTCAGAGAGTTTGGGGATTGAGATGGTCCAGGAGTATAGCAGGAGTAGTATGTGGAGGCCTATGGCTGGCAGACAATTAATACATAATGCTCCAGGCCAAGGCAGGAAGATTGCAGTGTGGGAGAAATCCATGCTCAGGAAGTCAGGACTACCCTGTTCTCTCCTCCACTGCACCTTGTTTATATTTTGAAATATAGCAATCCTTATATCTTAATTGATATTTTGATGACATACAATTATAACGTTTATGCCTCACAGTTCATGTATATGAATGAAATACAGCCCATGAAACCATTAATCACGTAAATTCCATACCATTTTTTAAATTCCATATGTAAAGGCTAATTAAGGCATTGCCAATTGAAAAACTGAAAATTGAAAAATTGAAAAATTCACAAGTCTTTTAGGGAACAGAAATGGCAATAAAAATAAAGAACTGATGTTCAAAGTTCTTTAAGGATTAAAATGACTTCATCAAACAAGTTGTACAGGAAGTAGGAGTGAACAATTCCAAACAGTTATTATATTTATACACTGAGAAAGGTGGAAAATACATAAATTTGGTGGGTACTTACGAAGTTGAAATAATTTAATTTCTTCCCACCCTTACCAGCAGTGTGTCCATCAATTTTACAAAAAGGCTGTTGAACAATCCATCTACTATGGGAGCAGCTCAAAGACAGTACTACTACTAGTGTTGTAACTTTTCCCATCAGTGTGGTCAGCTTTGCTCTCACAGCAGTCTTATATCATGGAAGTTTTAATCTGAGCAGATTTAATTTGGATTTCCACCATGTAACCTGGAAAGGAGAATCTAACAGAGAGCATGCTCACAGATGTAACTCGAAGAATAGCAACTAATTACCTCAGAGAAATAGTTGTCTAGGAAGGCCATGTTCACTCCTCCTTCTCGATACTCTTTTATTGTTCCTCCAATTGACCCTTTTACTTCCCCTGTTCCAGAAATTCCTCCAGCTGTTCCGTAGCCAGTACCGGTGCCATAGCCAACACCTGTAGTTTCTTCAACACCAGAGGCTACTACTCCTCCTCCTCCATATGTGTTATTATATATGTCTGAAAACAGAAAAAGTTATCCTTCCTGCGCTCTGTGAAATTTTATACACAATTTGTCAGTTGTTTTTAGAAATGCTATAATGACACTACTGAGTTTCTAAACGTATTTTAGGCCAACTTCAGTCACAAGTACATGCACAGGTACAAACATTGAAACTGCAGTAGTAATTAAATACATATTAACAGACACCTAAGTGCTTGATTTTATTCCTGAGGCTAGGCAGCATGTGTACACGTGTTTTAGAAAATAAGTGATGTATTCTGTTATTGGCTGGAAAGATTATACTGTCAAATGTACATATATGCTGTCAGGGGGTTTGTGTTAGAAAATCAGATAACCTTGATCTATTCAAATACATAAATGCATATTTATGATCACATTGGCGTTAAAATTTTTTCCCTTACACACTTAGAAATAAAGAGTTTTGTAAATCCTAGAAAACAAAGAGTTTTGTAACTACTTTCACATGTTCCAGTAGTGAGATTTTTTAGAGGAGAACAACAATGGATCATAATAACCACCAATTTATAATCCAGAATGGAAATGGTCTTTAAAATAAGTTATAAAGTAATACAGGATTTCATCTTCTCCATATTTTTTAAATACATGATAACAAAGAGTTTTTTTAATGATCAGCACATATTATAATAAAAAAATTGCATACAGTAGTCTTGACTATGGTTACACTGGGAAACAGGCTAAATTATACATTTTTTTCATTTTTATGAAATATGAAATCTGAGAACATTCTTGTATAATAAATAGACAGCAGAGAAGTTGTCTTGCTGAGTAACATTTCTTCCTGTCGGAAGCTAGTGAAAATGGATCTGCGCCAGCATCCTTCGTCTTCTGAAGTAAGGAATGGGGGAGAAGGAGAAAGTGGCACTGCACAGCTGGGCTTTTTCTCTATGATCATTGAATTCCTGGAGGAACCTTACCTCAGAAGCTTACATTTATTGTGTTACATATCAGCTTGTCTAGGTTAACGCACAAATTGTCAGTAATTAACTAGCTACTTGACATGCTCCCTTGTGGAAAGCAGGAAACTGGGAAGAACTGAAGATTTTACCCGAGTTATGAAAGCAAATATCCTTATTCTGGCTAAAGATTGATTTCTGCTAAGACTGGTGTCTTGAAAAGGCCCTCCATTCAGTAGCTGTGCTGATAAAGAGA
>VYZR01006522.1:4239-16322 GCA_013400675.1 Oxylabes madagascariensis
CAGTGGCCCCAAGGTATGCCAGAAAATCAAGCACCACACAAAGAAAACTGAGGTAGAAATGGAGAAAATTTCTTACAATAAATTTAGCTATATTATAAGTGGGAGTTTCCTGTAATAATTATGTAATTTAGATTCACTTTGACTGTATTTTAAATATTTGATGTATTGAATATTGGGACAGACGCATTTAATGCATGAAAGGTGTAGCTAGCTATTGAAATCCTCCACCTCTGGTCTAATAAAACAGAAACTTTCAAAGCAAGTGAGGTAGAANCCCCAACTCTCTCCCCAAGCTCAACTTAAAATGCATTAAAATAATGCCTTTTGCACCTCTACAATTATGCAAACCAGATTAAATATTCCAGAGCATGTCATACACAATCAGAAAATTGGACTTGAGCTTGGGTTATCTAACTTTGCAGTAGTCCCTGATTTTAGAGTAATCCTAAAAAGTTTAGGAAGACAGAATATTACAAAGACTCTAAGTTGTTTTCTTTTTAGCCTATATGTTATCCTTAAAAGATGAGGAGGAGACAGAGATAAAAATGTTCATCATTTTACAATAGGACAACTTTCTGCTGAAATAATGAAAAAGATAATAGGAAAATATTGTGTGTACATCTACCTACACCTACACTTTTCATAATGGAACATTAGTATTATTGTTGAGACAAAAAAAAAATTAGTAAGTTTCAATTAATTCTGCCAGCTCTCTTTCATCATTTTCATTTATTCTGTTTTCTTTTTACACACTTTGTTTGTCCGTAATAATTAGGAACAATCTATTATATACCCTTTTTGTTTACCTCTGGCAAATTACCTTGTCCCAGCAGAGATATGGAAATACAAATGAGTAGTATAAATCTTCTTGAAAATCATTTAAGGTAGATTCATAAGGGTCCTGCTTATGTGAATATGAAACAAATGAGAAATATGACAAAAACTGCAGGCAAAAAAACTCATCAGGGTGAAGTGGTATATTTCATAAGCAATACAAGAATGCTCAGAAGCTTGGAAGTCAGATTAATACCTGGGGAGCTTCTGAAGTCCTAAAATTATAAAGCACATGATCTTTACACTTCAGCAGAGCCACTGAATCTTCTGACTGAGAGTAAGACAAATTTCACAAAGGAAAGCAAAGCAAACAGTATAATCTTACCTTTTGATATCTGTGCTATCCAGAGACAATGTTTCTGATAAACACAATCTGTCCTAAGACTGAGTTTGTCTCCAATTGCATCAATTGACTTCAAACCCATCACATCAAGGTATATCAAATAAATACCCAGTCTTGTTTATTTGTAAAAATGAGTTACATCTCTTGCTAAAGAAGAACAGCCATTATGGTCCTTAGTGCAGACCCTTGGTTTTTTGGGTTTAATGTTAATGTGTATAAAAGCAGACAATATTAGCAGCAAGACACGTCTCCACCATCAAGTTTAAGAAATATCTGAATGAGCTGTGGTGACAAAGTATTGCAGTTCAAGAAACTGCTGAAGGTTACTGAGCCAAAATACAGTGACAAAAGAGGGCAAAATCAAGGCACAGAAGAAAAGTTGGTTTGGTTTTTTTTTAAGTCCCTTCACTTCAAACTGTCTCAATCAAGATAATATTTTTGTTTAAGAGTTGTTTTTTCATATATTTATTAAACTACACAAGAAACAAAACCTGTGAAATTTAATTTAGTTTAGTTTTCCACTGGGTGAAATTATCACATTAAGTACAAGACCAGGAGGAACCTCCCTTCACAACAGTACCAAAAGCACATTATCCCTGTGTTTATGAGGCTGGATTTTAGATGGGATCAAAGTTATCCTACCACAGGATGCCCCTGGGTTGCACTATTTCTGTTTTGTTCCTCACATACCACCTTATGGCTGTGAGGTATGAATCTATGAATGTGGCTCAATGTGAATAGCATAAGCATTTCTGCTTTGACCACTGAGAAGATGCCATGTCAGGCCTTAAAATGCTCAAAAATGCTCCTTGTATCATTTCAGTGTGTAATTTTGTAATTGGGATTCACGGTGGAAAAGACAAATGGCTTTATCAAGCTAAAGTAGCCTTTACGGCAACCTTGAAAGAGGATTTTCTTTCCCTCTAGAGCCAGAAGGACTGAAGTTTGCAGTCTACAAATCCACCTTATGGTAGCTCTCAGTCTTCCTTAGATAGGAGAGGTTGGGAGAATTTAAAAACGGAATGGAATCCACTAAGCAAAGTGTAAACCTCAGTTATTCCGTGATGAATACCAGGTGACTACAGCTCTGAACTGCATCCCTTTGTGACCTGTCACCTGCTTGTCTGAGACAGCCAAAAACAGGAGCACCTGCAGTGCACAGGTATAAGAAAATGGAATGGCTCTACCCTTAAAAAAAAAAAAAAGGCATAATTTTTGATTTTGGAATATTCACTACATTTAATGACTAGCTGGACCTACTAGAAGGATTTCTTAAGGAGTTTATGACTTCATAAAGTACTAAATGTTTAAACTTAAACTTTGAAGTTTCTATTCTGGAGTATTCAGAGAAGTTATTTTAATATTTTTGGGAACAAATTAGTGATAAGTGTAGTGGTTATGCACAAGGTTACACATCCATGTCCATACAAATGCACAAACCTATCTGTAGAAAAAGGATATGCCAGCTGCATGGGAATTGATTGAACCCATTCCAATGAAAATCCATTTATTTTCATGGATTTTCTCAAGGACAAGCCCTCATGTACAGAAGAGATATTCCTCCAACATGACTAACCAGTATTTTGGACAACAGACAAAGAATCTAAGAGTGATGAGGTGAAGACAGTAAAAAAGTAAAACATTACAGACCAAGTAATCATAGGGAAATATTTGTTTGAAATTAAAAGCCCAAAAGTGTATCAAAGCAGCTTGATTCTTGTTTTTGAACAAAATATGTTGTCTTCTCTTTGGATCTTCTAGTGTTTGATGAGTATGGATTTTTGGGATTAAAATATAATGGAAGGATATTTTCAGAGAATGGTAGCATGACTGTAGAAAGCTCTTTACTTATACCAGAAGATGTATTTTTTATAAGGTTAGAAAATTCAATATGTGGTTAATATATGGTGAAAGCAAAGAGGTTTCCTAGGGATTTAGAAGGATTTGGGGATAGAAACTGAAACTTAGGATAAACCAAGAGTGTATTTTACTAATGATCCTCTGTATTTGGATTCAGTTCTGAGCTTGACAGTTCAGGAGAGACCAGGAGCTGCTGGAGAGGGTCCAGGGGAGGTCACAGAGAGGATTTGGGGTCTGGAGCATCTCTGTGCTGGGCAGAGACTGCGGGAGCTGGGCCTGGTCAGGCTGGAGAAGGGAAGGCTGAGAGGGGATCCCACCAACCCATACAAACATCTCCAAGGGGTGCCAGAGGATGGGGCCGGGCTCTGCTCAGTGGTGCCGGTGCCAGGATGAGGAGCAATGGCCATCAAATAAACCCCAGCAAGTTCCACCCCAGCATGAGGAAGAATTTCCATGGAGGGGTAGAGCCCTGGAACAGCTGCCCAGGGAGGGCCTGGAGTGTCCCTCTCTGGAGACATCCCAACCCCAGCTGGACACGTTCCTATGTCACTGCTCCAGGGGACCCTGCCTGGGCAGGGGAATTGGGCTGGGTGAGCTCCAGAGGTCCTTTCTAATCCTAATGATTCTGTGAAAAGCTGAGGAAGACTGGTCAAAATACAGAAACAGAGTAAAATAGAGTAAAATTTTTTTTCCTTAAATATGCAGAGACATGGTGATCAGAGAAAGACCAGGCAAACTGTAGAAGCAGTGTTAATGTCAAGAGAGCTGGAAAGAAAAGCCTGTTTCTGAGGTAACTGTGAATAGCAGCAATGTGCCTCACTATATACTGATGGATGTTCCTCAGTAGGAAAAACACAAAAGGATTGCTCTAAGATCCATCAAACTTTTGTGAATGCTCTTGTAACTCCAAGACTTTGCAATACTTCAGAAAATGGAAAAGGTGATCTGCTTCAGGGCAGTCAAAGAAGTGCAAGAATATGCATTTGTACTTTTAAAATGTTAAATCACAGAATCACAGAATGGTTTGGGTTGCAAGGGACCTTGAAACTCATCTTGTTCCACCCCCTGTCACTGATTGGGACATCTTCCACTAGACCAGGCTATTCCAAGCCCTGTCCAACTTGCAAAGAATTCCTTACCGTTATTTAACCTAAGTGTACCCTTTTTCACTTTAAAACTATTATGCATTAAATTATGTTGTTAATTAACCAGCAGTAAGAAACAATGGGAACTACAGAGAAGCTCTGTTATAGCAAAGTAGGCTTTTCTTCGACATGAGGACCATAAAGGTATTTTATTTCTGTTCTGCTTATGGCTAAGACTTTGTAGGTTTTCAGGTGTATAGAAAATGTCAGGAGGTTGATATTTTTCCTCTGTACCTAGAAGCATAAAGGATGTAATTTTTTGGGATTCATCCAAATCACTGATAAAATTATTCAAAAAGGCATTAGTGTAAATGAAAATACTTTAAAAAAGCATAAGTGACAAATACTACATTGGTGTTGAAAGATAAGAGAAGTACAATAACAGCTCAAGAAAAACAAGTCATGTGTGTTATAAATGAAATGCCAAATAAATTATAAAAGTTTTATTCAACAATTTATATATCAGAAATTTGAATGAGCCACCAAATAAAACAGCACCGAGCCCGGGGGCCGGCGCAGGGTGAACCACAGACTTAGTGCAAGCTGCACATAGCCTCCCTAGGTTCACAAATACAGGGATCTCAGAGTCCATTTTTATATACTTTTCTGTAGGGTGACGTGATCTTCCAGCTCCCAGGTTGATGCTTCTTCATCAGGTATTCATGTTTCTTTATTATTTTGGTAAGTAGAGCTCCAGGAAATCTATTATTCGGCACACTCGATTCTCAGAAGGCCTGTATGCTGACGATCCTGGCTGGCAGGTGTTTCATTAGCATGTGTGCAGGGGTCTCAGGGATGTATGTGGCTGAATTCTTCATTTCTCGGAATCTAGGACAAAAGAGACACCTATTCCTTTTGGACTAGGTATCTACTGGAGCCATCGCTGGTAACTGTCCTGGATGGTTCTACATTCATTTGTTAAAAACGTGCCTCTCCTCTTTGTCCAACATGCAGGATGGTCCCATTCAGTTGCAAATACGTCTCTTTGGGTTACGGGAAAGGAGGGGGTGGCTCAGTCTGATCCCTGCCTCCAAGGTTTTTTCAGTTTAAACTTTTATACAGACTTAACTTATTTTAACAACATATTACAAAATAAAAATAAAAACACGAATTACTTCAGGTTATCTATAACAATGTGGAGATGGCTGAGGATATTGATGGGAAAAGACTTAATATTACATTTTGTCAATTTTCTTTTTAGAGAAATGACTATAAGATCCTTAGAGACAGAAGAAGAGAAGAAAGTGAACTGTCTGAATTTTGAAATTAATGATATCACAGAATATGATTGTCGGGATTGAAGGTGAGGCATTAAGCAAAATTAGAAAAGTTCTTGCTTACAAATAGGTAAAGCACAACCTAAAGATTGAAAGGACATTTTCTGTTACTGAAAGTCAATCTGGTTGTTGGATTTTTTTTTTTAAGTGAATCACAGCAGAGACCCTGCAGTCAGAGTAAATGGCCTTACAATCAATTAACCTGGTCTAATTAACCTTGAAGAAATGGTTAATTTATTACATTTACTATTCTTAGTTAATTAACGTATTATCTGGAAATTAATTTCTTTAGCAATTCTGTTTTATTGGATCTCAAGATTTGAATTCAGATTTTAATTTGGTGGCGTAGGTGAAAAATGTGGGCATGCAAATGTGAAATAACATAGTTCGATGTTTAAAACAATTTACTTAAAGGGATTCAGCACAGAAAACATATGTTTATTATTTCACCACTGTAACTGCAGAAAGCTTCTATAAAGAATTTAAAAAAGCATCTGAGTATTTTAACATCAGGAAAACACTGCAGTCTCCAGGTAATATTTTCTGGTTAAACTGACACATTTTTCTTTTTTGGCAAAAAGAAACTGAAAAAAAAAAAAAAAAGAAAAGAAAGGAAGAAAGAAAAAGAGAAAAGAAAAAAACAACAGTATTATAAACTTTTACTCAAGAAATAATGCTGAAAACTTTGTCTTTAGTTCTTACTCTATATTGCTCTCACCTCAGGCAGTACAATTAAAGTTGTCAGATGGCTTTCTGTGGGTTTAAAACCAGGCTGAATTGTTCCCTTCAGCAAACAAAAGTCTTTTTGTACATATGTTTAGATGATTGAGTGGCCTGGCCCCCTTTGATTTCTTTTTTACCCCCTCCTCTGGTGTTATTGGATTGAAGATTTTCATACAAATGTAGTCATTTAGGAGAAAGTGTGGCAAATACCTGCTGTGACACTCACCCAAAGATGCAGAAAAGGCAATTAGCCTGCTTGACTCACTCTGGGTGAAAGGATTAAGGGGTTGTCTTGGTTAGAAAAGACAGGTATCTGCTAGGGAGGGCAGGACCTCCCTTTGGAATGGAGAATGCAAACCCCCTCCCTCCGAATTATTAAAACTTGGATATTAAGTCGGCTGTCAGGCAAAGATATGGGGATAGGAATAACAGCTCTTTACTAGTATGTACAACAAGGCAAACAAACAACAACAACTACAGCATTAATGATGAACAGAACCAGGAACCTCGAGGGGCTTTGTTTCACAAAGCCCGGGGCAGTCTGGTGTCAGTGCAGGACTCTGAGGGTACTAAGCTGGAACGGTGGAAGATCCCGGGCTGGTGGGTGGGATGTACCAGAAGCTCCACGGTGTAGCTGGAACGGCAGGGATGTCCCGGCAGGNGTGCCCAGAGAAGCTGTGGCTGCCCCTGGATCCCTGGCAGTGCCCAAGGTCAGGCTGGATGGACGCTGGGGCTTGGAGCAGCCTGGGACAGTGGAAGGTGTAATAAATACTAGAAATAATTCATGTAGATTTAGAAATAGGAGCTTGGGATTAATGCAAACACCAAGGGCCCCCGAGGGTCCTCCGCGAAAAACAAAAGACTAATCGCTCTAGCCAACAGCCACCTCCCCGTCCGGACGCAATTAAGACAGCCATCTCCCGGTGCTGAAATCATCTCCCCGTGGTGAGGCACTCCCCACACCTCTGACACCTCTGAAAAGAAGAACCCTCAAGCTGATACTGGACTGAGATTTTCAGATATCAAACCGTGCCCCAAAATCCCATGTCGTCACCACACACCCACCCCACAAGAATTCCAGGACCAGATGAAGACATTCAGAACACATCACCACGAGATCCCGAGAGATGATCCACCCTTCCCGAAAAATAACAAAAGACTGTTCAAGCATTCATGTAGTTCCCGCAAGCCATGAATTTGTATAGAAAGGACATTTGAAATTAAAATAAACCTGTTGTATCTTTTAGTTTGAAACAGTAAAAAAGTGCATCCCGAACTCCCCATCTTCAATGAACTGTCAAAGCTTGGCTTTATGCTGGTCTCTGGGAGACACCCCACACCGATTCCCGGGCTCGGTGATGCACAAATTGATCATTGTCAAATTGATTATTGTGGCTGAACTTATTTTTCTAACTGTCGTCATAATAAATCATTATTATTATTAAGAATTGGCTATCTCATTTATAACAAAGGTGTCTGTGCCTATGGCAGGGCTGGCACTGGATGGGCTTCAAGTCCCTTCCAACACAAACTGTTCTGAGATTCCACGACTCTATAAAGTGGAGAAGTTGTCATTCTCTTATAACTGGAGTACCATCTGCAGGGAGGCATCAGGGCACAATCCTTGGCTTCTGTGTGAGGGAGCAGGAGGTGATGGTCCCGGGGAAAACCAGCAGCACTGAAACATGGGCACCACATCTGTGCTGCTGCCATCAAACAAAAACACACTTTGCTTCCCAGGGCATCTCAGAAACCATAGGAAGTGGTTTTTCCATTGGTAAAAATTGGCCACACGGAAGTACCTGAAACTCTTCCTTTTTTAAATAATTGTTGTCTTGTGGCATAATTAAAATCTAGGCTAGGAAAAAAAAAAAAGGATATGAATTCTTTTCCTGGGAAGGACTTGGAAAGGACTTGGAATTTCAAAACTGTTTGTCATGTTGTGTGTTTTAATGTTTTTGAAATTAAAATTTGTATTCAAGATGACATTATTTTATTTTGAAATATGTATTTAATTGTATTTAAGAATTTTAGGCAAAATGCTAAAATAAATCAAAGTATTCCTATCCACAAAGAAACCCAACCTATATTCTAGCTAGGAGATACAATACATGACAGTAATTTTGATAATCTATAAGGATTATTGGTTTAACACAATTTTCTTCACAATTATCTCTACAATCCTGTCAAAAAACCCTTTTCCCAGCTGTTTGTGGTAACAGATCTTACTGTTAAATAAAGTTTAAAATGTTTTATTACAGCCAAATAGACTTTCACTGTTTCATACATACACAGTGCAGATGAATCAACTTTTTTTTTTTCCACTGTTCTTCACACATTTTCTCTGTGCTCACACACATAAATATATAGCTTCCTATTCTTTTAGAAAATTACTGTTTTATTTCTTAGGTTAAAAAAAGTGTTTTTAGTGGCCCAACAGTACTTTCCTCATGTATTTCAGATATTTTTTAATTGTGCAACCATGACATACAGGGATCTGGAGCATGACCTCCTTTGGGCCATTACTCATGAACGTATCTAAGTCTTGGAAATTGTCACACTTTTAAAAGTCATAGAAAGTATTAAGATTACCCCTCAATACAGTACACTAGCTATTTTTTAAAGCTATAAACATAATATACTTCTACATGGATGACCCACGTCAAGACCTGTTTTGCAATAGGCATAAAAAGTCTAGTGATTACAAATGGTCATAACTCTATGTTCTTACCCAAAGTCAATAATAATTTTCAGAGGGTCTTGTGTGAAAGCCTACATACCTTGGATACAAGTTTACAACAATATTTCTCCAGGGAAAACAAGTTCAGTTGAATAAAAAGGATTTGTTTGTTGTTTTGTTTTGGTGGTTTTGAGTTTTTGTTTCTTTGTTTGTTTCCTTGTTAATGCAATTAGGAAGAGTTATAAGAACTATTCTTCTAGGGAAATGCAAAAAACCAAACTCACTCTTTATTGGGAATTATTCTCAATGCAAATTTTACATACCAAGCACAGAGCTAGATAGAGTGATTTACTGATTTCTTTTCCAGTTTTTGTCTTCAAATTCAAACAGATAAATCTGTTTTTTTTCCCTATTCTGAGTTCTTTTTTTGCAGAACACCTTGAGAAAGGGATTTGAAACTAAAAATGTATCTTCTGCTCATTCAGTCATGGTATTTGTGCAATGCCAGTGTCACAACCTCCTGCAGTAATGTGCAGTAATGTCTACACCCAGACGTGATGTCTACATCATTACTTTTCTGTTTTAGGAAGGGGCAATGTTTTCAAATAGCAGAGAAATTTCTGTTTTCTGCAGGAAAACAATATTCTCTGAAATAAAACTCCCATGTTCAGTCTTATTCTTTGAATTATATTGCACATTGATTTTCTAGTATGGCAGAGGAAAAGCTTCAATTTTTTTTCCTCCAACATTAAATTTCTCTAGATAGTTTTATTTTCAGAATAATTTAACCATAATTTTAAAGCATTTTTCATTTCAGTTTTCAATTAGTTATTTGAATGATCTTTAAAGGAGGCTGAAATTTCCTCTTTTCCCCCAGAAAAGTTTTTTCTCTCATTGTGCTATGAAATGATCTTTTCTTTCATGATAGAAGGGTGAACAGTTTCACAGCTAATATCCAGTTATGTCACTGTGTGCCACTGTCCCATTCAGATTCAAAAATTCAATGTATGCTGGTGTAACAATATGCCTCTAAGCCCTATTTTTGTGGTCCTGTTCCAAAGGCATTGCAAGATTTATGTATCCATACAAATATGTATATCTAGGTTTGAAACTATATAATTTTTTTGTAACGAAAAACCATTGCAAGGTCTAGACAGTAATTTTTACTATTTTTGCCTTCTTATCACTCCCAGGTTGCCAGCTAAGACCTTAGAGAGTTGGAATTTTAGACAGTTTTGTCTGAAACATCTCAAACAATTTTTTCCACATAAACTTTTAAGAGGTTATTTTTATGTGATAAACATGAAAACAAAAATCTGAGTGAAAAATTATCTTTCTTGCATTTGTCCTTTTTCAGCAAAGAGAAGACAATTAGCAGCTTAATAATTCAGAGAGAAAAAAAATCACTCCTATGAGAAAAACCCAAAGATCAAGGATAACGAAGACATAAGGGTTCATTCACAACCCTAAACATGAAAACTTTCTTCTTCAAAAAAAGATGTATTTGGGACTCAACAAAAAACTGATGACCAGTACTAGCCTACCATACCTTAAAAAAATGAGAATAATTTTATGATGTAATAAATAAAGGTGTAAAATGAGGTCATACTGGTATTCTCTGTAGCAACAAGTGACTTGTGGAACCAGTGAGGAATTTAGTGGCAAACAGGAAATTTCAAATTAGAATTTATCTCCTAGAGAAAACAGAAAAATGCTTTTATATCTGTCAGGTGAGATAATAAGACATGTTCCCCATGACTATCTGTACATCTAATCTTTCATTTTTATCATGAAAACCAGAGGAACACATTCTCTTTTTTTATCCAAAGAGTGAGATACTGTATTCTGAGATGATAATCCAAATCCATGATCTTCAGAAGGCAATCAAAATTCATCCTCACATTTCAGATAAATTTTCAGATATCCACTTTGAGGTGAATCTCAATTAGTTTTCTCATTCTTCTTCATGTACAAAAGAAGAAAACTAACAAAACTCCATAAAGTGATCACACAGGTACCAATCAGTCACTCATTAAAAATGAAGATCGACTCTTTCAGGACAAAATGGATCTCAGAGTAAATGTCCTGGCAATCATTTTTATTATCACTAAATCTCCAAAATCTTAAATATAATCACATAGGTTTTGTCTTTACCCAAATGCAAAATGAATGGACTAAGTAAAGATTCAGAAAATCATATCCTTTTCCTATAACCTATAACACATACCCACTGGAGGAAAGAAAAATAATAATTAAAAAAAATAGAAAAAAAATAGTGAAAGACCTTTCTCTTGGAAAAATTTAAGTTATTCTATCTTCTAGCCAAATTTATGGGCTATAATTTGGCTTTTGAGTGGGGTATTTTTTCAACTCTTCAACTCTTAGAAATACCCCCAAATCCAAAGATTATTTTCTTATTAATGAGTTTATGTTGCTTTATTTAGTATATCATTGGCTAAGAAAATATCAAGTCACGACAGATTATCAGAAATGTTACTGCTAATGACTCCATTAAAGTAATTTTTCAGTCACATCCTGCTGTACAGACTTCAAGAATTAAAACTTATCTTTTTATAAGTAGACTCATTTACAGCGGACCTGGATTCAGTTCAGAAATCCAATGGCAGTCACATGAGCAAATTAGAAATAGAGATAAATCACACTGTAATGCATACACATAAGTCAAATGTAAGACCAAGTAATGAGCAGTAGAGAGTTTAATGTTTTTCAAAAAATTTCAGTGTCAAAACCAAAAGCCTTATAAACCAACCAGTCACAAAATCCTGAGGGTTTTGGGTGTGTTTTTTCCTACTGAGTTATAAGACTGTGAAATTTTGAAATCACTTGCCTTTTTTAGGGTTGATAACAATATAATACCTGATATATAGTTTGAGGGTTGGTTTATTTTGTTTGTTTGCTTGTTTTCAGGTAATTTTCTTGTTTCTCTCTTCATCAAAACCTTGAAAAATCTCTAATTTAATATTTAAAAGTCATTGGAAATTAGTCAATGCTTCAAAGTTATAATATTGGAAAAAAATTAATATTAGAAAAAAATCAATGTTCTCTTTCTCCTTCAAGTGGAAAACTATTAAAGCAGAATAAGAAAACAAAAATAAATATTGATATCATAATAAATATTGATATATTTAAAAAATAAATATTGATATTGAATCAGAAATTAATATTTGTTAAATTAAAATGAGAAAAAAAAAACTAAACCT
>VYZR01006523.1:1374-23789 GCA_013400675.1 Oxylabes madagascariensis
GCAATAATGACCGTAGGGTCTGAAGAGTCACGGTGTGGGAAATAAATGACAGCCATGAAACACAAACTGCAATGCATTTGCTCTGAATCCCACTGGGTCATGCTTAGATAATGTAATTAATGTCAAGCTAAATTTTATGAAAATTTGAAGGACGTTATAAACCATTCTATGAATCCTCAGTGTCAAAAACTGAAGTACAGTGTTATGTTTCGGTTCTCTACCGTGTAAATAATGCTTTCATGCTTTAAAGGTTTCATATGCAAGCAACTTAAGAGAGACAGTATTACGGAAGCAAACACTAAACTGAAGCATGATACTCATGTATACTCATGCATGTAGTTTCTACAACTACAGACACAAAAATCATTCTGCATATCTAACATATATTGGTGTTTTAGCTCACTGCTGGTATGAGAAATAGTGCAGTAGCAGTACAGCACTGTATCACCACACCAACAACAATATTTTATATTTATTGATGGCACGTATATTCATGTGTGTATGTAAGCTTTCCTTTTCAGGAGAAAAAACACACTCCATTCAAGATTGAAATCTTTTAGCCTTTGAAGACATGCACAGGTCTCCCTGTTTGTGAGATTGTAACATTTTCTCCAGTGGGTCTACAGTGCAAACAACAGCAGAAAATGGAGACAGCAGCCCCCTGCAACCAGATAAGGCCCTGGAGCCAATTCCCAAAGCCCAGTGATCAGTCTAGGGTGTAACAGCGCACATTGTGACATCTCTTGTCTGCTGTTGATGTCTTCCTTGATGCTTCATTTCTCTTTTAACCATCTATGCTCTTTCATTATTCCCTGTGCATGGGATGCCTTTTGACAGAAATCCAGCTTTTCTTCAAAGGGATGAGAATTACATGTGTTACTTCACTCAAAATGAATGTCCACAGTTTGGGCAACCAATGCTGACTCAGTTTTGCCTCCTTTCTTCTCCCATTAGCCCTGCCAAGCCAGCATCTGGGCACATCAACCTACTTCCACGACTGTCAATATATCATCAACAAAATGAGGGCTGAATTCTGTTTTCAGTCACATCGGAGTTGCTCCCTTGAATGCAATATGATGAAGTTGAGCATAAGCTGGACCTTGTGGTACTGTGACCAGGAGCTGGAACCTCCTAGGTGCAGCTCACTACCCCCCACTTCACTCCTGATCCCTCTGGAGCATGACTTTTCTTCTGTTCCACTAATTCCCAATACAAGCACAGTGTAAACTTCCCTGAGCCCAAAAGTCTCACCATCCACATTTCTGTGAGGTCCTTCCACATTCACAACTTACTTCTCCAAGGAAATTCACATTTTTCTGAGCCTACAGTCCTCACAGGCTCAGGTATAAATAAGTGAGGTTGGGTGAGACGCTTCAGGAGCAGAATCTCAAATCAGGAAAAGTAATATTTTGAAAGACACAACACATTTCTATACGCTGATGGTCTGTTTCTGTTATGCTTTAGAACCAAAAAGGCTAATGCTTCCTTAATTGTAGTGGCAGCCATTATGATTGTAAACATGAATCCTTTCTTTTATCCTTCAGATAATTCAAAGTACCATCTCAATACTCCTGAGTAAATACCTCTTGCCCTTTCCTGTCTTAATATATCAGCTCTTGAGGGAGGAATCCAAATTTAAACTTCAAGGCCACAGAGGCTCAGGACAACTCAGAGCCTGCCCTCTGAGAGCAAGAGGGAGAACAGTTGCAGATTTAATTTTAGGGAAACATTTCTCTCTCCTCTGTCTCTTTCTCCCTTCACCTCCTCTTCCCAAGAAAACAAACATTTCTTTCATTCCTAGATCACACTGGAAGCTGATTTCTTTTCACCTTTGAAAGAATTTACTAGATTATTCCCCATCTGCAGCTTCCAAAAGCCACTCCTAGACTGAAGTGCTGCTCTTATCATCCCACCCTGCAATTACTGGGAGACAAGAAGCACCCTGCAAAAATTGTGACAGAACAAAATCATTTCACAGTGATTTATTAGGCATGCAGCCATTAATGACTTTGCAAGTGTGGAAAGCAAGATGGAGGGGCAGAGCCTGAGCCAAGAGTAGCTGTCAGAACATCATTGTCATCTATCGGGTTAGAAATATTTAAGCCATCTGATGTTCAGCCTGGCATTCCGGCATAACACCAAGCCTGGAAACAGCAATAAATTTTGACATTGAGGAGTCTCTTCAAAATCACAGAGGCTGACAAAGAAAAGGGAGAAACGGTGCAGAGATGTTTCTTTGTGTAGCATAGAAAATAAAGAATCCTGATCTCCAAGCACATCCTTCTAGTGCATCACCTCTGCTGTCAGGGCTGAAGTACCAGAGGCAAGAGCCACCTCACTGAACTGAAAGGTGTTTTGATATTCATTCACAGATGTTATTTTTGTGCTTATGGTGAAAAACTTCTTTGTTCTTTTGAACAAAAAGTCACCTTGCGATGTATTTGGGAAAAATCCAAGGAAGTGCCAAGCTCCTGCAATTCCCACCTGCTGGGAGCAGCAGGTGCTTGGCACCTGGCACAGTGAAGCTCTTGAGACAGGTTCTGCCCTCATGTAAATACTACATAACTTTGCTAGCACTGACTGAACCATCCCAGAGGAAATTCAAAGTAAACAAGAGCAGAATTTTTTTTTTTTTTTTGCGGCACCAGGGACCCACAATGACAACATTAACATTAGAACAGATCGATTTTGCAAGATGACAAAAGAACATTCTGATCTCACTGCTGTGAGCTCCTACTCAGCAGACAATTGCATCCCATCTCAGAATAGAGTTTTGAAAACGTTCAAAGCAATGTGCAGGCATTAACTTCTAATGGCTTAAAAAGGAATTTTATAATGCTAATGTCTTCATATTACAGATATGATGCATCTATAGAGCAAAGGTTTCTATTTAAATCTGCAGCAGCTTTCAAAGATATTTGGACCAGAAATTTCCATTTTAGGCATCTCTAATTTCAAGACTTCTGAATGTGCTGCTGGGACAGACAGAGGTTGATATGACCTTTACAAAGGCACCTGCAATTATATTCTGGTCCATCTAAATTACTAGTTTAAGTGAGTTGTGTACTTACAAAGAAAACAACAACCAAACAACAAGATGTTCCATCAACCCAGCCATTCAGCAAACACTCCCCTGCCATGCTACAGAATACAGTGGCCCCAACTTTATTCTTGGCTACTGAACACAAGCTGAGAGCAGTGAGGAGAGCCAGCCTGCATGAATTTAGTGGTCCACCTCCATTCCCAGAAACACAGGCAGGGCACCACCCACCTGTGCTGAGGAACACTGAGTACAGAAAGAAGGTGAAAATAGAGTGTTTCCAGATTTTTTGTATCATGTCTTGCTCTTCCTTGAGAAAGGTGTACCTGAGAAATGCCCTGGAGTGTTGCAAGCCACAAATCTGCTTTCTTCAATTGATCTGTTTTCTCCCACAGACAAACCCAAAACAATGAAACTATGTGGGGAAGGGAAGAAATGCATACACCTTTCTTTTCAGAAATCCCTATCATTCCACAATCCTCTAACCTAATTATAGTGTATTTTGTATTGTTCACCTTTTTTTTTTCTCCCAAGATATATTACTTTTTCAATCAGCACTTCTGCATGATCAACAAATATGTTTTAGGTAAGCCTGCATCACAACAGTACCTCTCTGTCACGTTGCTTTCTCTTTCAGAATGGACTCCTCTCTCCCCTCCTACTCAGACCCTGTTAGTTTTTCTCTTGTTCCTAATCTGAAGATCCAGATGAGCATCAATTACATGCTTCAGCAATAAAAATGATCTCACAGAAACACAAAGAAGAGGATGAACAAAATAAAAATTACTGTCTGGTGAAAGCTCCCTTGACAACTACAGCTACACTGACAGGCGCCACTGAAATAATAGAAATGATGCTTCAAAACAACAGCCACGACAACATTATGAAAGAGAAAAAAACCCAGTCTAAACAGATCTTTTCAAATGCAGATTCCTCTGTCAAGTAAGGAGAATGCAAAAAATGTTCTTTCTTATAGCACAGCAATGTTCAAACTCTGCAGATTACAGAAAACCACTAAAAATATGAGTACAACCATGGGCTCAATAGTCCATTTGAGGAATGTTAGAGTGATGCAGAATGGAAGAGAAGTATCATATTTTGGGGATGGAGAGAAAGGATAGAAGATGTTATCTCATTACCAAATCTTGAAACTCTTCCAACTGGGTGAGCAACAAAACTCATGTTAACTTCAGTGCAGCATCAGGCATTTGCAGGCTTTTCTTTCAGTCACTACCATTACCCAGGTGACAAACTGCATAGCAAAAAGCCAAGAGATGATGAACATGAAAAATTATGACTCACTACTAAAAATGTTCCATCCAAGACAAAACTAAGGCAACACTCATGAAGAAAGGTTGTCTATGGATTAGGGAAGAAATTAGGAAAAAGCTTTCGCATTCCTCTGTCAATAATGATTCAGTACTAATGAGTTCCTTCAGTAGTTTTTTTTTATCATGTTAGCTTCACATCACAAAAGAAGGAAATTCTGGTGTGGTCAGAGATACCTGGTGGTCAGCAGGTATTTCAAAAACACCAGGTGGATTCTGTAAAATCCTGCAATAACCTCAGGAAACTCCAAAACTACTTATGGCTCCTCAGCAGGCAGAAAATGCAGCTCCTGGGAGCAGCAGTGGGGATCCAACTGCACAAGAGTTTCTGGCCAGACTGAGTCAGAGGTGGGGGGGCAGTGGAAAGAGATGGCAGAGACAATATTGCAGCCAGGGTGGGAAGGAATAATGAGCACAGGGGGAGTGGTGCTTTGGTGTGGTACATTTTATTTGCTGGTATTTTACATCCCTATTGTGAAGTATCACTGGCAACATGGTAAAATTTATTGCCTAAAATCTTCTGTCACAAATACATAGCCAACACCCATGTTAGCAGAAACTGACCCTTTTTTTCTAGTACTGAGTGCACTCTGAGCTCCAGAAGTTTGGCTTGGGCTCTTGGGCTTGCATTCCTCCCCAGAGAAAAATGAAATCTGCAGAAGAGTCATGTACTTTTCCTCCATTTTTTTCCACACACTCAAAACACCTAATAAATTTGCTTTGACTTCTTATTGTTTCCTAAAACAAAGGAAAATCTTAGAACCAGAAATATCTTTTTGCTCCTTGGTGGCCTAGCAGAGATATGGGTAGAACTGTTTCCCACTTTTATATAATGAGATTTAAAACAAACTAATAAACAATAAAATCCCAAACACCAGTAATTAATAAAACAACAGAGCGCACAGAAAAGATGCAAGGACTTTGTCATTTCTTGCCAGAAGCACTGAAACCAGAAGTACATCAGGACTGAGAACAGAAAACTAATAGCTACATGGATCACAAGAACATCCTAATAGTAAAGAAAACCAATAATCCAAGTTTTGAAAGGCATGTAATTCTGAAGACAGAGCCAGTCAGCCTTTAGTACTCACTGGAAATAAAAACTTTTGATCTGTGGTTATTCTATATCTGTGGCTATAATTTCTTGCATGTTACTTTATAGTGGAATATACAGAGCAGAGCTGGTGAACAGACTGGACTATTTTTTTCCTCTGTGACTATAACTGCCCTGCTCTTTCGGCAATGACCAGACTGCTTGGATCCAAACCTGAGCGAGCTCTGGGTTCCCCAGCCCTGGGAAATTCAGAAGTGGATTAATTTTGAGAGCGGGAAGAATCAGATTAAACGCCGGTTCAGCCACAGGCAGGGACAGTTCCCGGAGCCAAACCTGGGAATGCTGAGACCAGCCTTTGGGGGTGAGCAGACCTTTCGCTAGACCGTGCTGCGAGTGTGAGAGGGAATGAGACAAAGTGAGCCAAACCCACAGCCCAGGGCGCAGGAGCACTTGTACAGCGGGGAGCGAGAGCCACTTGTGAAACTGGGATAGTGAGGATACTGCTCCGTGCCGCGGACACGGCATCCTGGGCTCCCAGCACTGTACAGAGGGCCAAGAGCCCACTCTTCAGCCCACCCCAGCTGTGGAGGACTCGCCTGCTGCAGGGGTGCACCCCCAGCCCAGCACGCCCCAAACTCGGGCAGGAGACACCTCTCCCTGCCTTTCGCTGCGCTCCGTGTCAGAGAAAAACATGCCTAAGCCACGCCAGCTGCCGAAGGGGAGGAAGAGCGAGGAGCCACTTACGGGGATGTGCACTCGCAACATGAGTTTCTTGTGGCTGGAGATTTTTCTGCTGCTGCTGCTGCTGCTAGAGGCATCTTTCTTCTTGTCCATGGCAGTGCTTCCCATGCCTTCACCCAAGCGTGGTGCTGAGCGATGGATCTGGAGAGGGAGGCTCCTCTTCCACCTCTCCCCACCGTCCCACGGGCCGCAGTTACTCCAGGCTCCTTATTTTCTCTTTTCTTTTCTCTCTCTTTTTTTTTTTCTTCCCCCCCTTTCTAATGGCCTTAGGAAATTTGGGGGGGTGGAGGAGGGGGAAGCAAGAGGAGGGGGGAGAGAATGGGAGAAGCCGAGGGAAGGGGAGGAGTTTCTCCAGCTCCGGTCTTTAATCCCAGCAGCGAGGTGTCAGGGGGGACCTTCGCAAGAGCAGGAGATGCCCTTACAGACGCTGCTCCCTTTCTCACTCTTCCGCCCTTTCAAAAATATCCGGAGCATCCTGGGGGAGGGGGGGGGAGAGAAAGTTTCCTTCCCCTCGCCCAGCCCGGCCGCACTCTCGCCGAAAGAGAGAGAGGAAAAAAAAATAGGGGGAAAAAAAAATTACTAACCCCCAAAACACCCTAAGGCCACAAAACCCGAAAAGGGAAAGGCGCTCGGGCGACGCTCCTGGCAGACTGGGGAGTCCCGCGGGGAGCCCGACCGGGGAGGGAGGGAGGGGAGGAGGGCAGGAGGATGAGGGGAGGTGCCCGGGAGCTCCGAGAGCCCCGGCACGGTCCCCGGGAGCTGCAGAACGAGCTCCACGCAACTTTTCCGCAAGTCCGGCCGCTCTCCCCGGCTGCCGCTCTCCCCGGGCCGCCCCGCCGGCCCCTTGGCCCGGGGAGCGGAGCTGGAGCCGCGCCTGCATTCCCCGGGCTGCCGGAGCACGGAGGTGGGCGAAAAGGCTGGCGCTTTCACCTTGCCAAAAACGCCCAAAGGCGGCGCGGTTCCTCTCCCTCCCGACCTCCCAGGCTGTTTCCTCCCCGCAGGATTTCTGCTGGCCGTGCCCTGAGGGACGGGGGTATTTCTTTCCCCTCAGGCAGCGCTTCCCACCCGCGCTCCCCCCACAGCCCGGCCCGGGCAAGGAGGGGGCCCGGCCGGGCTTCATCGCCGCCGGGCTGAACCGCGGGCTGCCCTCCCTTCACCGGGCTGGCACGGAACGGGTGCCAAGCCCAGGAGGGCCGCGGTCCGCTCCTGAACGTAGATTTTTCCGCTCTCTCCCTCCAAACAGCCTTCAGGGCGCTCGCAGATCCAGCCGAGCGAAAGAGGCGGCTCAGCCCCCGCGGGCGGATGGATTTGGCGTCAGCGGGGCTCGGGGAATTCGGAAAAAGCTTCCAACATCCCTCACCTGTGGCTGTGCCGCTGCCTCAGGGCAAACCCACGGCAGTGCCAGGCTGCCAGCAGGGCTCGGAGTCTGGTACAGCACGGACAGAGAGGCGTCTTTTCTTTAGGGCAGCAGGTGGTCGAAACAAGCATACATCCTGCATCAAAATATGAGGGTTTGTTTCAGAACTGGCTCTTCTTCTTTTGACAGTCTCTGCTCCTTTTTACACTGCCTGAATTTGAGGATAAGACCAAGCCCGTTACAGCTGCAGACCTTTGATCACAGTACTTAAACTCGGATTTTCCGTAGGTTCAAAGATGTCCGTGTCTGCATTCACAAAGCCTACACTGTAATCACTCCCAACAAACCTTAGGAGATTCTATAAAACAACGATTGAAGGGAGAAGTTTTCCTCAAAAATCTTATCTTCTGAAAAAATACAGGGTTGCAGTGGTTATCATCAAGAAATACAAGAATTCAGATTTATTTCCCTCCTTATGGAAGTCTCAGTATTGAACAGGTGCAAAGCTTGGTCTGGTGTAAAGCCTGTAGCCACTTCTCTAAAACCGTACAGAATTAAATAAAAATATGAGCCCTTTAATGTAACAGACAACTGTCCTATAGGTTCCTACAGGATGTTGTGGAAGGAAACAGATCCGGGAATAAATCAGGGGTTAACATCACTGACACCAGGTCAGGAAGGGATGTGGATGGGTCTGTAACACCTGCTTTCTCCCAACATTTATATAAACTGCCAACAAAGTGCTGTTGCCAAGAGATATGGGAATAATTGGAATAAAGAAATGAAAAAAATACTAATAAGTATGCCTATGAAAAAACTGTCACAACGTTTTTTCTAGCTGCTGTGGTCTTGAAAGTTAAAAAATGAGGGAAGAAAAGGCAGAATTTCTTTAGAAGGATTTTAGCAATGGGTATCATAAGCAAGCAGATCTCCTGGCCATTCTTCATTAAATTAACAAACATTCAAGGTGGAATAAAATCTACCATATAAATAGTCTTTTCCTTTGTTTATGCAAAATTGTTTCCCGCAATATTATAATTTATTTTCTACATTTAGTATTTTCAATCTAAATTCTTCTTCTTTTAGATTATTTGTATGAATAATTGTGGCTATTGCAAAATAAGTTTCAGAAAGTAACATAAAGGCAGCGTGACCAAACTCCCAAACCTAAAAAAACCCCACAAATCAACCTCCCCCCATTAGGATATTGCTTTAAGCATGTTTATAATTTTCAGAATACCACAATAAGGGGTTATCCTTATTTTTTTTTCCTTTGACCCGCTAAGATTTCAAATATGACCTTTGATCCTCCAGTCATATTTTTAAGCTTTTCATTGCAGCTCTGAGGATTAGAGACACGTTAAAAAACAAAACAAACCACAAAAAATTACAACAAACAACAAAACAAAGCTTAAATCCTCCTAGAGCTGCTAGACTTCAGGAGCTTGACTCCTTGTAAAATCAAGTGTTAATAAGACCCTGCTATAAAATAATCACCAATTATTTCAGACATTAGGGCACCATGTTTTTATCCTTCTGTGCTTTTTATCTTTCATGGATAAATATAGGCAGCATATGAAGAAACAACGTTGTAAATACTTTTAATGAAATCTAAAGTTATTTTGATCAATTTGACTACCAACAACCACGTTTTCAGATGCATGTAAGCATCTAAATTACTAATTTCACAGACAAATGGCTACTAAAACACTTTGGAGAATATCATTGGATCACAGAGTGGTTTGGGTTGGAAGAGACCCTAAAGATTATATGGTTCCAACCCCCTTCCCATGGGCAAGGATATCTTCCACTAGAGCAGGTTGCTCAGAGCTCCATCCAACCTTGCTGTGAACACTGCCAGGGACGGGACATCACATTTATCACCCAAATACTTCGAGGTTTCATGACCCCTTAGGGGGGCAAAGCAGAACAGCATTTCAAACACACCAGCTACACTTTGCCTCTTCCCTACAGCACCTGAATGCTCCCCATTATAACTCAGCCCTACCTTTAACTCAGCAGAAGCAGCACGTTTTGGGCCACACCCTGCCACAGGATTTGCCCTAGTTAATCCTTAAATACAGGTTGAGTCAATTTTTCTATAATAAATTTTCCCAAGTACATTCCTAAGTTTGTAAAATAGCCATAAAACTTTGCTTTGAGCCTTGGTGGTATCAATTAAAGTTGCTGTAAGGAAAATAATATGTCACCAGCAAACTTTTGTGCTGAGGTTCCACAGGCAATACGTAGAGATTTTCTAAAGACTTTAAATTTCACTGAAAAAGCATCTCTAAAAAAAAAGTGGTGAATGGGGAGAGATATGTGGGTTGTTGGTAGGTTTAAAATCTTTATTAAAACCAGCATTTTTTTGGGAAGGCTTTATAGTTTGTTTTTGGTAATATAATATATATTGTATTAGAGAAAAAAGCCTACCTATGAAAAAAACTATTATTCTTTCTCTGTAGATGATATTAATCATAGTGTGTGCATTCATTGTAGATTTTTCACACATGCAATCTGTAGGTGTATTTTAGACACAAAACCCTGCAGAAATCTCATTTTGGGTGACTAAATTTCCTACCGTAAATAATGTGTGTATTCCATACCAGGGTAAATACTGTAATTTTTCAGGTCAATCGCATTATTTCTTAAGTATATGTATACATATATTTTTATTTGGGACTTTCAAACTTTTTAAAACATTTCCAGGATTTAGAGACAAGTTCTTAAAAATCAAGACATTTTGAAATCTGGAACCCCAAGACCTTGTCTGGCTGTTATTGGCATTCAGTATCCCAGCATTAACTATGCTTAATCCTAGCTATTTTTCTCTTTATTCTCTTCTTATGTTAATATTTGTCCATGTTGATCTCTGCACTTCCTCCTCTGCCTGTCTCTTTCTTTTCACATTTCACCTCTCATTCTCATCCTTCTGATTTTGTTCTCCATCTTTCTCTCTTCTCCAATTTGCCTCTCAGTTCTTTGAGCATGCTTGAAGTCGACTGCTTGGTTTCTGTTCAACACATTTATTAGATTGAATTCGACCCTGCTGCATAGGGCTCCTTAACTTAATTACAAGTACAGTCTAATTAACCTGATGCAGTATTAGGATGCAGTAGTCCCTGCACAAGTCTTCTGTAGAGGCCAGAGAGGACACAGCCCTGACATCTGTCTGCCCACAACCACACTCACCTGCTACCTGCTGACACTCAGCACAGTGCAGGGTGCACATTTCAAGCCAAGTAGAATATAGGCTCAACATGAGGAGATTCCTGTAGACAGCTAAATTGCATTATTTGCAGCAAAACTGCAATTAAAATTGCCTTCCGTGGGGAAATTTGTGGGAGAAATTGTAAGTCTGCCAGGAAAGCCTGAGTAGCTGAAGCAAGGTGAGGTAATGAGGTTAATGAGAGGAGCTTCTTGTCCCCAGAAGGTCTCCAGGAACATAACAGAAGCGAAGAGTGACAAATATTTATGCTGAAAGAGGGATTGTGTGGACAGGTGGCTGTGCTTCCTCTCCAGGCTGTCAAACCTGCTACGTAAGTGGTTACTGCAGCAGATCCTCTTGTCACCTGAAGCCCAGCCGCACAGCCTGCCCTGCAGCTCCCTCCCTATGTCACACCATTTCTGCTGGGGGCTGGTCACTCCCTCCAGAGCTGCTGCACTGCTTCATCCACTGAGGCACTGGGATGTCTCCTCACCCAGACTACAAGTGCAGAGGAGAGGAAGTGAGAGAGAAGCAGTTTCATAGAACCTTTCTAAGCTGTTTCTCTAATTTAACTTGACTGCTAATTTCTCTCTAACTGCCAAGGGAAGGGGCAGTTTTTTGAGTCTACTTCCTTTTTCACTTGCAGATCTTGTCCATCCTGACAACTGATCCAGGGTATCAAAACATTTCAGAAGTCTTCGTTCAAAGCGAGTAGGCCTATGGAATGGGTTTATTTGGTATAGCCCTGATGTCAAGCCTGAGATGTTTTGGTTTCCCCAAATTCTTTTCCCAGGCAATTTTCTGTAAACAAGAGAAATGTTTTTGTAACTGTACCTGTGTTTATCCATTCTTTCTCACCGGAGAGGTTTCTTGATGAACATCTGTTTTAACCGATGTGATTGAAGATGTTTGCCTTTGTTTCACCAATCAAATTGGTCTGTGTAAAATACTATATAAGAGAGATATATCTCAAAAATAAGGAGTAATTTTTATAGCCTTCTGATTGAGAGTCTGTGTCATTGTTTGGTGTACAACAGCGATAATTTGGTACACAGAAGGCTGTGGCATGGGCACTGGTGCAAGGATTGGCAGGAGGCTCCCTGTTTGGCAGCTGCAGTGCTTGCCTCACTGTGTCCCATCTTCACAGCTCCAGAAGCACAATCCCTACGAGGCTGCCCTCGTGCTGCACAGCACTGACCCCACAGGAAATGGAGGCGCAGGAAATCAGATGGCTGCATGGGGCTGTGACCCGAGCCCCGTCGTGTTGGTCGCATTAGTGCCAGCAGTGTTCTACAGACTCTGTTGACAGGTAAGTTCTATTTCTCATTTATATCATCACACTGTAAGAGTAAAATAAGAATAATACTCTCCGTCATCTCTGCTAGAAAGCATCTGAGAGACCTGACTAGGTACAAACATGAAAAACACATTTTCTTGTTTGAACGACAATGGCTTGATAAAAGACCTTGAGACTGATTTTTCAAAGTTCACACAACCTCTGTTGGTTCTGAGAGCCAGGAGAGCCTTCCAAGATCAAAGTACCTTATGAGACATTATTTTTTTTATATTGGTTTCTATATATTAAAAAATTTCCATTAACTATAATGATGCTGTTCAGCCTCAAGTTTTCTTAGTACTTAAGAGTCATAGAAGGAATGACAAAGACTTTTTAAAGTAGCTAATTTCCTCCTTACTGGTACAAGAAAATTTCTTTTGTGTTTTCTACTGATGGTGAGTCAGAATTTCTGGCTGTTAGCCAGAATACTCAGAACTTTTGATTTGCATATACAGGCCTACAAGTTAGACAGATAACCTCAATCAAAATTTAATGTAACAGATTATATGCAAAACCAGTGAGAAAAGATTCATTTCCCATACTGAGTGATTTTTGTCAGTTGTGCAAATTAACACAGAGAATTACAGATAGAATTCAAGAGGAGTCTGCTTTTCATTTTCTTTTCCAACAATATGCATAATGGAGTACATCAGCTAAAAGAATTTTTAAAGGAGACAGAGACATGGTTCTGCCAGATATGTGTGGGCATAAGAACAAAAAGTGTTTTCAGCAGCACGATCTGAAAGTACTTCAATGTTCTTCCCAATGGACTGGGAAGAATTCACAGAGCTGAAGAATTACTAACACACTTTCTGTGAGCCTTCTCTGTGTGATAATATCAGAGTTTACACCTTGGCATGGAGTGTGCTTGGCTTCAGACAGGACAGTGGGCAGGAACAACGCTTTCCTTCTGGAGTGAAGGGGATGAGACTGCCCCAAAGCATCAGTCTGTTACTGCTTGGTGGTGCAGATGCAAAAAGAGGTGAGTTTTCCAAAGCAATCATAAGCAGTCGATTCCAGGATGGTCTGTAAGATCTTAAAGAAAATAAATTTTGCATATTTAGCCTCAAATTTGTTGTGCTGCAAGGTACTTGGGGCACAGAATCCCCAAACACACCTGTAGCAATGTTTTCCACTTGACCTCCAGCCAAGGCCAGTGGCAAGACTCCCTTTATGGAAGGCAAAATGGCAACAATTGTAAAACAATCCAAACATGTTCTCTCACATGGTATTATCTAATAACAGGAGAGCCCCAGAAATCCCATTATGTGTAAAAAATCAATGAGTTTATGGATGAGACAGAGGACTGAATAAAAACAGGAAGAAAGAGCAGAATGATATGAAACCTTCTCTGTACAATGGCTTCCAAAGGATCAGAATGCACTGAAACTTTGCTTTGGTATCCAGGACCCATGGATATCACAACTTGTGCAACAAGAACCAAACATCTGAAATGCATGAGAGGTGAATGGCAACTCCTCCTCATTTTCATAAATAAATTGTATTTCTCTTGTACTCAGAGCATAGTCTTTCTAAACTAGGCATGTTTGCTACAATGTCGTCACCTATTTTTGATCTCAGGTATCTACTCTATGTAATTGAGGTGCTGCACAACTTGTTTTTATGCTTCTCCATGTGTGATGGGCACAGGCAAGCATGATGAGCAGGTGTTTAGTGTGAATTCTTGCAGATCCAAGATGACATCCCCCCAGGACAAAAGGTGACATGTAGGAAAGGTAGCTCAGAACTGTCATCTCCACCAGCAAACCAGAGCACCAGAACACCGGCCTGAGCACTGTCCTGGAGCTGTCCTGATTGTTAAACTGTTCATAGACCCTGCAGAGCTTTGGCTCAGGCTGTCTGCAGCTCTCCAAGACACTGCCAAGGCATGGTTCAGGAATTAACACCAGTCAGGGATCATTGCCAGGAGGAAGCCTGGTCATGGCTGTTCTCTCTGAGAGGTAAGAGTTTTCCTAAAAGCCTTGCTGTACCATCTGAGGGCTGCAGCTCAGACCTGTGCCAAGAGGATGGAAACGTTAGATCCTGGCTTCCCTGCATGCCTGGGCTCTCTGAAAACTAAACTGCAGTTGTTCCTCAGTCTTTTCAATGCCTGTCAGCAGACCACTTCCATAGGAAGAGGCCAACACAGTTCCCACTATACTGCTCCTGCTTTGGCAGAAAACAAGCTGTACAAGGAGGAATCCTCAGATGTACAATGATGAAGGTACCAAAGGTCATGATTATTGGCAAATTGTTCTGACACATGGATGGTGATGGATATATCCAGTTGAAGGCTGCAGATTGTACATTACCATAGCACTGATGTAATTACAAAATAAGTATATATTGATAACATAGCAAGTGCAGATTTAACAAATTTCATGCAGTCAGATTCTAAAGCCAGGAGAATCGGATTAGCAGTGTTAAGAAATTGTGAAAATAACATAATTTCATGTCAGGAAGAACTTTTGTTTCAAAATACCTCAAAATCATTTTATTTTTATCATTTTTCTTAAGAAGAAGGTCTAAAATCTTATCTTAAGAAGCAACAAGTTATCTAGAAATGACCCTAGAACATAAAAGTGCCTCACAATGAATCCAAAGAGTTCCCAGAAATAATTAACGTAATTCAGTGTAGCTTCATTAAGATTATTATTTTATTCTCAATTAAAATTTTGAGTATGTCTTATTATGTAAAGTACCTGGACTTTAGAGTCTTTAAATGAAAAATCACAAGGTAATATTAGAGAGATGTGCAAGCTCAGTAGATGCATTGAAGGTAAAAAGTGAGTTAAAAGAAAAGGAATGGCTCAAGGAAAAGTCTAGGTGTTGAAGACAGATGGCAAAACAAACAAACAAAATTATTAATTGATTGTGTTCTGTTACTGATGAAGAGGTTATAGTTGTAATATTCCTAGATAGGTATGAATTAACATATGAAACACAAGGTAGTTAACATGAATCCTCAAAGTAATGCTGGCCATGCAATCAAAATATTTTCTACTGAATATCCTCAATAAAATAAAAAGAAAGTAGCTCTTACCTTTGTAATTAGTAGCTGATAGGTACCCATTTTGGGCCAACTTAGTAACTTCCAGCAGAAAGCAGCCAGTCCTCTCAGCTCTCTGGGCACTCAACTCTGCAGGGAGAGCACAGAGACCAGTTATAATTTAGGTTATTTGAAGTCAAATTGACTTTCCTAAACATGGTCTTTACTCCTTCTTCAACAATCAGCTCAGCAAGCCAAACAAATACAAGCAACCAGCAGGAATATCTCTTGTTTTAGTGAATGAGGACACACTCAGAAGCTCACACAAAGTGCTGGGAAAGTGAGCATCAATACAGCGCAATTGCCTACTGGAATCATGAGACATGGGATACAAAGATCTGCATGGAAAGAACAGATGTCAAGATCATATCCACTTCTACAGACCAAGGAATTCTGCCACAAAGTGTGGAAAAGTGCTACTGCTGGATGAATAAAATCAGGAATCACGTGTAGGAGGGGCACAAAACTTACATACTGGAGGAGAGTGAAGAGCAGGGGGATGATTGAAAAACTTGTAAAGTCATGTATCAGGTGAGATGCAAATGATTTCTGTTTCTGCAAGCATCTCTGCAAGCTTCACAGGTGACAGGAAGGGTATAATCTTGACTTTAAGGTCTTCTAACTAAATACAAATTTATTTTATTTTCTGGTATGCATAAAAATGTGGGTGGGAAATGTGGGAGACTCTCTTAAGCTGAGTGAAATATGCTCTTTATGCCCAGCATTACTGTGGTCCACACAAGACCCATTTCCACTGAGAGCTGACCATGAGGTGAATGGCCCCAAGAGTCTCAGTCCTGCACTCCAGCAGGTCTTGGTAAGATGCTTTGGGACCACAACAGCTTGAGGGAAAGGAAGGAGAGAAGAGTAATCTTCCTGTCAAATTTCCTTATGCCCATCCACACTTCTCCTGATGGCACAAGGCTGATCATGTGGAAGATATTTTTATTGTACAATAGTAAGCGCTACTGAGCATTATTCTACTATCTGAAAGAAATAGTTTTTAATTCAAACCGGGCAGAAACACCAAATCATGTAATGGTTTCACGTTCACTGAATTCTGTTTGCTAAATTTAGCATAGTGGTCTAAATATTCTTCTGCTGTGAAATAGGATTAGGAGAAAAGAAGGCAAACCAGGCCCAACTTAAAGATAAAACAGATAGATTTTTTTAACACACACCAAAAGAAAGAGAACAAAAAAAAAAAAAAAAAGGAGAATTAAAATGAAAGCTTTCAAAGCACTCCCCTCCCCCCCGCCAATGGTTCACTTTCTCACATACAACATAAAGAGACAAAACCTGTAATTTTCAGTCAGTTTCACCATTTAAAAATAATCTTTCATGAGTTCTTTTAGGAAAGGAGTCTCCCTTAGAAAACTTCCATGGAGAATTCTCCACTGACAACATAGAACAGTTCTCTTGTGGGTCTCACCTCTCAAAAAAACAGCCACCCAAGAACCTGCCTTTTGTGAAGTCCCTCTCGATAGCAGCTTTCCCAACACTGCATATGGGCCGTATCTGCTTATTAGGAGTTTTGCTTAAGGATGCTTCTTCTAGTATAAAACAAAGATTCTCTTCTTCCATCTCCAAAATCATCTTCATGTCAAAAACTAGAGATCTCCTTTTCCTTAGGAGCAAAGAGCTTCATATCACTTTTAACTAGAACCTTACATCCCTCCCAACAGCATTCATGTGTTACAGGAAAAAAATAGTCCATTCTCCATAGTTTACTAGAGACGTCCAGCCAAATTAGGCCGCTCCTCCTCCTTTGTCCTAATAGTCTATTCACTTTCTTTTCACTGACTTCAGTTTCATGCTGTGTCTCCTTATAGTTCAATCACTTTGTCTGTTCTCATTCCGGGAAGGGCCAGTGCTCTGGAAGTTCCATCTGCTGGCAGGAAAGAGTTAAAACTTGCCCAGGCCTGCGGTGGNTGTGCCCTTAAAGGAATTCCCAGCTGCCCTGCCCTGGAAAAGCAAAGATTAAGGTTACCCCTCCCAGGTGTAACAAAGGCTTCTGCCCCGTGGTTCCTTGCAAACATTGCACAATCAGCTCCCTGGGTTTCTCAATGTCCAGCACCCCCATGGTATCCCCTTTCC
The DNA here is from genome assembly GCA_013400675.1 of Oxylabes madagascariensis. NCBI lineage: Eukaryota > Metazoa > Chordata > Aves > Passeriformes > Timaliidae > Oxylabes > Oxylabes madagascariensis. The sequence continues at coordinate 18,585 of VYZR01006523.1, forward strand.
CTGGTTTCCCATTGGCCTTGGGACCTGGTGTCCAGTTTCTGTCTTCCCTATGGCCACTTGCCCCCTGCCCTGCCCCCCCTGTACTGCCCACAAATCTGAGACACTATATAACTGGGAAAATCACATGGTCTGTATCTTCTGCCCCTGGATCCATCATCGGCACAGGAATAAACGCTTGCTGGAGTTGATCTGGGTCTGAGGGCCTTCCTCCTCTCTTGCTGAGCTAGCCGGTAACGTGTGTTGTCTGTGGAAGTGTGAGCTTTACTGCCTTGCCTGAATTGCCCACGCGGCTTTTCCTCCACAGTGGTTTATTGGGGATTAGGCATCTGCTCCACTCCAAAAGACACACTGTTATACCAAAATCCTCCTGAATTTAAGCCATGTTTACCCAGAGGTGTACACCTGTATTTAACTGGCTAATCTGGTTGTCAGTTTCAAAGAAGATCACTAATTGGTTTTTACTATCCATGCTAAACCAATACGCCAAACTAATAAAATTATCGGTTATTCAGAATTATCAGAACTGTGAATATATGAACTGATGTTTAATATTTAGAAGATTATAATGGCAAGCGTTTTGTGTCTGGGAACTTCAAATCAGGATTGTAACACATTTGTGTTTTGACTGCATACATTGAAAGAATAATTAAATAATGTATAACTAATTAAGAATATAGGAGGAACATCCATATGTAAAACCCACCATAAACAGGTCTAATTTTATACCATATTAAAGATACAGAATTGCTGATATGCAGACATAAACATATGTGGCATATATATCTCAAACCAGTCTCAAGAATTCCATATGAAATTTGCTGGAAGCAGGCCATTAATTACTAAAGCTGAGGCTAATCCTGCAATCTTATCATAACAGAAGTTTTGTTTTTATCAGGATTTGCGGATTCATATTCAACAAATATTATCTAACTGCCAAAATAAAAAACAAAATATTTGGTACAAGGTGGTTTATTTTCATGGAATAGTCAAATGCCACTCTTAGGCTGTTAATACTCAGAATTTACTTTTTGGTGTTTGGACAAACATATATGCTATTCTTCAAATCTGTGAGATTTGCTGTCATTCAACTCACCAGCAAGACTTCCACTCCTGGGAGTGGAAACTCAGTTTATTTTAAGGTTTTTGTAGATAAGGGAACAGTTTTGCCATTCATATCTGCAGAATCTGAGAGCAATCCCTTAGCAAAAAGCTTAGTCCCACCAGAGCACCGATGTCCCATAAAATTAGGGCAAGCTCAGGAAAAATATTTTTAGTGCATTCTGCTCATTAACACAAAAAGAGAAGCTGAGGGAATCCCAATACTCAAACAAGTATACATCAAAGGTCACACAAATATTTATCACCGAATCACACAAAAAATTGCAGCTTCAATGGTAAAGTTGAGTGAATGACACAATTTTCTTATCCATAAAAATATTATGTCCCTTATTAATTCTTTTCACAGCAAAGCCGCTTCATTATTTATCCTCTGGGTAAGCAATTAGTAGCAACGTTGCTCCTGGGTAGTATGTGCTGATTTTCTCTTTAATATCTGCTATGAGAGACCACATATTTCAAGCTGCAAAAGCAAAATTAAAAGTAACTCCCAAAACTGTAGAGTTGTTCTAAGCAAATAAATAGCTCTTGGTATCAAAGGAGTGCTGGGCAGGAGGAAACATGTATTTTCTCCTTGAAGAGAACTGGAGAGCACTGGAATTAGAGATTTATAAGCTCTTTCAAAAAACATCAGCCTCACTCTGAGAGTGTTCTCAGTCAAATCAATTAAGCTGAAATTTGAAGTTGCTGCAAGAAAACATATTAAAAAAACCCCTCTAATGAAAACATTTAGAACTGGGAGAACTTTCTTATGTATAAGAGCAAGTAAGTTCTGGAACAGGTTTTCAATGAGAAACAGGGGCAAAAAAGATAATGGCAATATATTAATGAAAGGGATTATATTCAATATGATAACAGGTTAATAACAGGTGATTGGAATATGTTCCCACCCAGAGTGTAAATGTTAATCTGAGAATGAGGACAAATGAGGTATGACTACCAAAACCTTGGTGTCCAGTTCTCAGCTGGATACCAGGGCTGGGTCTGCCCTGTCATTACATTGTTTAAATATAGCCCCCAGCTTAACTCTTAGTCAGACAAAAAAAAAAGTGACCCTTAAATCTTGGTGCTCTCAAGCTACAAAGCTGGAATTGAAAGCACCACAGATTAGCTCATCTCTCACGGTCATCGTGAGTTATAAACTGAATTAAAGAATGTACTCATTTGGGTGAAAGACCATTATTCCCGTACAACAATGTGAATAGAAGTTAACTATTCAAACGCTCCAAGTCCTCTCATGTTTTCCAAGAATATATATCCTTGCCCAGGAGGAAAGGTGAGTTCTCCCAGAAATAACTGAGAAAGGGCAAGAGTGACTCATTTTAACCTCAGTCCTACAGACTGTGAGATAGTTCTGAACATTATGAAACTTTTCCAGAGGTTCTGGCATCACATGGAAGTTCCATGAAGCCAAAGAAGGTGTGGCACCACCATGAGCATAGAAACTGAAAATTATTCTCAAAATTATACCAATTAGACTGGGAAAGAGAAGACTTTGAGGTGACCTAATTGCAGCGTTCCAGTACCTGAAGGGAGCCCACAAGAAACACGGAGAAAGACTATTTACAAGAGCAGAGGAGAAGGGGGAATGGCCTCAAACTGAAAAAAAAAAATTCTTTACTATGAGGGGGGTGAGGCACTGGAACAGGTTGCCCAGAGAAGTTTTGGATATCCCATCTCTGAAAGTGTTTAAGGCCAGGTTGGATGGAGCTCTGAGCAGCCTGGTCTAGTGGAAGGTGTCCTCCTTCAAACCTCCAGAGAGGTTTGAACTGGGTGTTTTTTGAGGTCCCTTCCAACCCAGGCTATTTATTATTTCATGCTGATGATTCTATGAAAGATTAATTAGATGAAAGTAGCTTAGGGAAGAAATAGTCCTGTGGTATAAAATCTGTGGGAGTAAAATACTTCCAGGGCACAGGGCAATTCTTGGAGGAAAAGGAATACAAAAGACTGCAGACAAGTTAAGGAAGGCAAACAAGGCTGGAGCTGGACATGAACATGATAGTTCCAGGCCATGTCCCCTCTGCCCCTACAGCTGACACAGGAATGCATTGTCCTCTTTGTCCCCCCAAGTGACCACAAGGACTTTCTGCTCTGGGTCAAATGTCACCGCTGAGCTTCAGTGTTCGAGTGCTTTGCAGACACACTGAGTAAATGCTAGACGCCTCGTGGAGCTCTCAGCAACTTCCTGAAGTCAAATGCTGAACTTGTCTCTTGTAACACAAACCCACAAACCTGTCATTTCATGTGCCTTTATCACATTAGATCTGGAGTTGAGTTTTTTTTAAGTCTTACAATGAGCCAAAGTAAACCTATTTTTCATGCACTACGATTAACCTATAAAATCTAAATTTTCTCTTTCGTTAGAAGAGTTTTGCAGCCTTGGTGATATACACTGATAATCATTGCTCAACATTAAAAATGTGCCTATTTAAACTCGGTGTGGGTATTCTGCAGATTTTTTTTTTAGTGTCCCTGCAAAGGGTTTGCATTCTTTCTGCAAAGAAAATAAATAGAACAAATAGTATGGCACCACCAGTTGGTCAATTATTAGCTTTTGCATACTCAGATCATGGCCTTTCTTTACAAGGACACGTGTTAATATATAATAGAAGTGTATTTCAGTTCTTTTTAAATTGATTTTTCAGACGCACAGTGCAATCTTATAAGGTCAGCTGGAAAGTAAGTGGCCAAAGACAGGCCTTTCAGAAGAAATGAGCCACTAGCCACACATCAGGAGAAATAAAACTGGAACTAAACATATGAAAATTATTTTGATTTTGTAGTAGTCCCAGGCTGGCATTTGACACGCACTCACCAGCCTCACTTAAGTCTGGACAAACCGTCTGTAATGGTCTTAAACTGTGATTTGGACATTTCATCAGAGACATGTAATAAATGTCACGGGCCAAGTTTACAAGCCACTGCTTCAGGCTACTGGTGCTGACCGCAGCTCTGACTGTCCCTGTGAGGTTGCAATTGCTAATTAATATCCAATTATCATTTTGAGGATGTAGAAGTTGTAAGTGGGGAACAACAAACAAGTTTAATATGATTTTGTGCATAGAAAATGAGATGGCAGGGAACTCAAAATGGCCAGGGTAAGTACACAGAACAATCAAAATTTTTGTGGCTACATTCAGAGACAGAACTAGGAAAATGTGTGAGAGAAATGTTTTATTCTGAGTGGATTAAGGCAAGTCAGAGTTTTGTGATTTAAAATATTCCTAACATATAGTTACAGATAAAATTGGCCAGAGAAAAAATAGGCAGATAATTAAAAAAGAGTAGCCAGAGAACTGCAAACTGATTTGTGCAGCCTGAAAACAGAGACTGAGCCAAGGAACCAGAGACCAAGAAGCAGTCTGGACTCACCAGCTCATTGGGGGATTTTTGATAAGATAAAGAAAATCATATCAGAACAGTCCAGTTCAGCCTTCAACAAGCTGCTTGAACTTTGCACTGTTGTGTCTGGTACAGGCAATGTTAATGGAAGGAGGACTGTCTTACAGGGCTTCACACCATCTGGGGCCGTGGTTATTCTGCACCAAGTTCTAAGTCACACTGAAGTAAAAACACCTGAGAAAGGTTACAGCAGAGGTGTAAAGGTCTGAGGGCTCTACACTCCCATACACAACCCTACACAAAACCAAAGAACTCTTGAGTGTTGTGTTTAATATGCTAAGCAGGAACTAAGGAGGAAAAAGGCCCTTGAAATGTAGAGCTCCTAGAAACTTCAAACTTCCAAACACTTCAATTCCCATTTTTGCCAACCACTTATCTTCATTAAATTGTTAAAAATTTAATTGCATTAAATTCTTAAAAATGAGCAAATTTCAGCTACATTTTCAAATGGAATTCTAATAATAATTTATTATTCATGAATTGCACATTATATATTTATAAGCTATGATTTGCAAAAATTATCACCCTGTCTGAAGGGACCTGTAAGAGAAATAAAAACCCAGCCAAAACCAAAGCCAATTCAAAACTGAAACCAAGAATGTGTTCTGATCAAACGGTACAACAGGAAAACAAGGCTTTTACACAGTACAGTAATGACCTTATCTCCTTCATTAATTTGAGTGC